>APFE031521224.1:85376-98130 GCA_000404065.3 Pinus taeda | reverse complement strand
AAAATATGTATAGTCGAACCTAATGCCGAACCTCATTCGAACCTGATCAGAAAATTCGAATTCGAATCGAACTTAATCGTTGTCGAACTCGAATTCGAACTCGAACCATGTGACATAGGTGGTGGCCCCAAGTGGGTGTGGGGGGACTATGACACCCTCATGGGTCTCCAAGTGGATCGACAATGCCTGTAAACCATCTATAAGGGCTAGGATGATGACATAAGCCCTCCCTTTCTCTTCTACAGTGAGACACATCCTCATCTGGACCCTGGAACCTCTGCCAAGTGTGTGGTACTAGTATGGAGTCAGTTGGGCATGTTGGTCCAAGTGCATTATTCTTATCCAAAAGGTGGAATATAAGCAATCACTTGATAGTGTTGAGGATCCAAGAAGTACTCTCTACCATGGTGGAGGTTGTTGAATTTTCTAAGTCTATCAGTTAGAAAATTAACCTGTATTCTGTTGGTTTATTTTTTCTACTTGTAAATTCTAAACAAGTTATTTAAAATATTTAAATACCAAAATAAACACAATATAGTCACAACATCTAATCATCAGCTGAAAGAAAACAAACACACAAGTGACACCGTTATTTTTGGACAAATGTCACCAGAAAAACCCAATGCCGGAAAACCGGTGCAGCTATTCTAAGGGTTTATTATTATGCAGTATTTTGTTGAGTAACCGACTCACCCGACAGAGAAAAGTACACAACAGCAATACCTCTATATTCAGAAATAGATATTCAAAAAACTTGTCCCACAAAACCATCTCTGAAGACTCTGAAGCTCAGCGCTGGCCCTTCTGGCCTCTGGGTTAGCCTCCTGCTGACCTGCGTCAACCCCAGGACCCTCTGCGTCAACCCCAGGACCCTCTGCGTCAACCATCTGAGGCACTGCGCAACCTCTGGGACCCTCTACGTCACTCCAACGGCCTCTACGTGGATGACGCAATCCCTCTGGCCTCTACATTGTCTCTGTTGGACTCTGCGTCGCCTGAACTAGTTGTTGCTCTCGCTCTCCCTGCTTCTGCGCTAGCCTCTTAGTATTGTCTCTGCCTCTCTGTCCAGTACTCACTGCCCCTCATTGCCGATCACTGATTCACTTTTGCTTAGCAACCCTGCTCTAGCAAAATGAATGATTGATCACTCTGGTGTGTTCTCCAACTGACCCTTAAGTCTCTTCTTATACTTTTCTCGTTGGTCCTTCAACGATCGAGATTAAATCTCTAACCAACGGCTAAGATTAGATTTGGCTTGATCCATGACTTTTGGAACCTTCTAACCCAGTTTTATATTAATACCCATTAATATTTTATTTTTCATAAGTTCAGACTTAGGAACTCTATTAAAAATATTTATTATTTTAATATCTCCCACACCGGGTACAATCTGTCCAAACCATTTCTGGGTCTTGGAGATCTCATGTGCTTTAGCCTCTCCATCAATTTTCATGGCTAGAGCACATCCGATGCTACTCCAAATCAACACTCCCTCTTAGCGAGGACTGTGCTCTAGTAATACTCCTCACTGAGCATCACACTGATTATCCAGCACTAGGACCAGTGCTGATGCTAGTCTTCCCCGCCCAACATCCTCTGCATTGTTGCATCCTGTATTGCTGCCCATGGCTCTACCACTGCCACTGCTATATCCGTACAGCAACTCCCTCTGCATCTGTGTTGTTGTTGGTCCTTTCTCCCAACACTGCATATGCACTGCAACCCCCTCTCATCATGATGCATTGTGCTACTGCTAACTGCTACTCCACTGCAACCCAATTACTGAGAAGTAAGTAACTGATCCACCCAACTTCTGACATCCCAGTCAAGCTAGAAACACTCTCGATGCTGAAGCTCTCTCTATTGCTAACAAGTGCTCCCTCTACTGACCTCTACACTGTTGCAACAATTCCCTACATCTCGCACCTTTGCACACCTCTTTGTGCCATCCTGCACCGTTGCAACACTCTCGTGCCTCTCGTACTGTTGCAGCCTGCTAGCCTCGCGCTGCTCGGGGACTCCTGCACTGTAGCACTCTCTGTCGCTTCATCTGTCTCTACCCACATATGTCAGTCCTGCTACTCTTTCATCAAGGCTCCCGTAGCAAGGTATAATCCAAGAGGTTGGGTACCTCAAGGATCCTGCCCCTCATCGCCTGTAGTCCTCCCAACTACATCTCGATATCTCCCCACTTCATCTTAAGTGGCACATGAGCAATCATGGCACCATCGTCATCCTCCTCGACTTCTTTCTCCGCCTTCACTGGCGCTGCCTTAGACACAGAAGCCTCTCCCTTGTTCTTCTCCCTCGAACACTGGCTCGCATAGTGACCCAGTTCCCCACAGTGGAAGCACTTGACCTTGGACCTTCTTCTTCCTCTTCTCCTAGATTCTCACAGATGCCAGAACCGCATCCTCTTCCTCTTCCTTCTTCATCTGGACTCCTTTGCTGCTACTTCCCGTCTTGGTCAGCCATCTGATCTCTTCATGACGAAGAGCCGCCCATAGTTCTTCCCAATCTGGAAGACTCGCCCTACCCAGTATGCTCCAGACAAATGTCTCCCACTCCTCGGAGACTGCGTTAAGTGCGGTCCTCACCATCAACTCTTGATCCGGTGTGGCCCCTATGAAAGTTAGTTGATCACGGATCTCCTTCAGCCGACCGAGGAAGACACTAATTTGCTCTCCCTTCTGCATCTGGTATGACCTTAGCCGTTTCTCCAGGAGCATCTTCGTCTGCACGGAAGTATGTCAGTACAATGTCTTCAAGGTGTTCCACATCTCCTTTGTCGTTTCCTTCTCGGAAATATGTTGGACCACATGATCCTTGACCCCATCAAGGATGATGCACTTAGCCTTGGCCATTGCCTCCTCGTACCTTTCATTAGCTACCAGGTCAACTGAGATAGCCATTACTCTCAAGGAGAAGGCCTTGATGCGATGTTTGTCTAGAATGGACAAGATCCTGGCCTTCCAGACCACAATGTTGGACGCTTCGTCCAGCCTATCCTGATCCCTCATCTCATTCACGGCCATTTCTCTGCTCTTCTCTATTAACTCCTCCGAGTCTCTCTACTTCCCGCCTGGAAGTTCTCGGTTCGACTCCTGCTGAGTCTCTCTACTTCTCGTATGGAAGTTCTCGATTCGACTCCTCCGAGTCTCTCTACTTCCCATCTGGAAGTTCTTGGTCCGACTCCTCCGAGTCTCTCTACTTCCTGTCTGGAAGTTCTCTTCTAGACTCCCTTTGAGTCCTGATTTCCCTCCTGGAAATCCCTCTGCCAACTGTCAAGTTGCCCCTCTCCGATCGTCTGTGCAACTGCAACACTGATCCGGATTGCTTGGCTAGAAATCCACCTCGATAGCAACTCCCTCTACCTTGGTTTTGCCCTGTTAGGTATTGTTCAGACCACAGTACCCCACCAGCTTCGCTCTCGCAAACAGCCCACAGCTTCCTTCGCCCCACCAACTGAAGGATTGAGCCTCTTGGCTCTGTGCAATCCCGACACTGACAAAACAGCTCCCTCAGCCAACTGCGTCAGCCCTCCTGGCCTTTGCGTGGCTCTAAGTGAGCCTGTTTCTGCCATCCTCAGCCTTTGCATTGGCCTTCTCAAGCCCAGACTGATCACACAATCCCTCTACGTCAACCCTTCCTCTGTTGCTTTCTGCAAGGATCAGCTCTGTCACTCGGGACAGCTGAATCTGTTGCAAATGCTCTGCTCAGTTGATGCCTTCAGCTTTCCTGTGATCTGTAACCATGCTTTGATACCATGTTGAATTTTCTAAGTCTATCCGTTAGAAAATTAATTTGTATTCTGCTTGATTATTTCTTCTACTTGTAAATTTTGAACAAGTTATTTAAAATATTTAAATACCGAAATAAACACAATACAGTCACAACATCTACAGACCATCAGCGGAAAGAAAAAAAACACAAGTGACACCGTTATTTTTGGACAAATCTCCCCAAAAAATCCCAATGCGGGAAAACCGGTGCAGCTATTCTGAGGATTTATTATTATGAAGTATTTCCTTGAGTACAACTGGGTGCCTAACCAGCTCACCCGACAGAGAAAAATACATGGCAACAATACCTCTATATTCGGAAACAGGTATTCAAAAAACATGTCCCACAAAACCCTCTCCGGCGACTCTGCGGCTCAGCGTTGGCCCTGACCTCTACATCAACCCCAAGACCCTCTATGTTAGCCCTCTGAGGCACTACACAGCCTCTGGGACCCTCTGCATCACTCTAGCAGCCTCTGCGTGGATGAAGCAATCCCTCTGGCCTCTGCGTTGTCTCTGTTGGGCTCTGCGTAGCCTGAACTAGCTGTTGCTCTCGCTCTCCCTACTTCTACGTTAGTTTTTCAGTATTCTCTCTGCCTCTTTGTCCAGTACTCACTACCCCTCATTGTTGATCACTGATTCACTTTTGCTTAGCAACCCCACTCTAGCAAAATGAATGACTGATCACTCTGGTGTGTTCTCCAACTAACCCTCAAGCCTCTTTTTATACTTTTTCTCGTCGGTCCTTCAACGGCTGAGATTAAATCTCTAATCAGCGGCAAAGATTAGATTTGGCTTGATCCATGACTTTTGGAACCTTCTAACTCAATTTTATATTAATACCCATTAATATTTTATTTTTCCTAAGTTTAGACTTACAAACTTCATTAAAAATATTAATTATTTTAATATCTACCAAACTGGGTACAATCTGTCCAAACCATTTCTAGGTCTTGGAGATCTCATGTGCTTTAACCTCTCCACCACTTTTCATGGCTAGAGCACATCCAATGCTACCCCAAATCAACAGAGGCCATGGCTCTCAAGAGTCAATGCTCACCCTACAAGTGCCAATGTGGCCCTCTAGAGGGCTTGGACGTCGTATAGGGAGACCAAACCCCAAATGTAGACCCACCTGTGATCTGCATAAGATCTAGTGCGTCCTCTTGCCATCCAATACAACAAACAAACAAACAAACAAACAAACAAACAAACAAACAAACAAAAATTAGAGTAATCAAGTAAAAAAGCTTACAAATCATGGAATCAAGTGGGAAATTCGTGGTGGCATGCCCTTCCATAGTGGCCTTTGGCATGTACAAGTGTCTCCAAGCTCAATAAGGAGGTTAACCAAAGACCCTATTAGGTGGTTTCAGCCTTTAAAGGGAGTGACGTGTCCATGGTACATCCGTCAATGGGTAGGTGGCATGTGATATAGTGATGGAACGGAGTGGGGATCAAAGGAAGGATCCAAGCCACATGTCATGGTACAAGGGCAGCTATAATGAGGGAAGCCCACACTTGGGTACATGAGTGTAGGAGGGAGCAAATTGTAGTACATGAGTTACCCTGACCTTTGTTTTTCGGTTTCCACCCTTCTTCATATGTCTTTTGCCTTTAATTGATTTTTCTTTATAACTACTCGAGGCTCCAGGGAATAGGAACATGATGTGTAGAATGTAGCAATAGGTACCCCCTTTTGAGGTGGAGCATTTCATTTCCCACCAAGGGTTGGGACAATCATGCGTTCCTTATGGGTTCCTTAATGTGGAGGCAGGTCATCTAGGGCCCATCACAACCAAGGCAATGGCCATAAATAAGGGGAGAGTTTGTGTTTGGCATTTGCCCACATGCTAAATTTGTATGTCCCGACCATTTTTTGCATTTTGTGGTGCGTTTCCTGTTCAGAGTTGCCAAATTATGCTTTTCCCTTTCTTTTGAATTGCATCAACATCTGGTGCATAGTTCCAAGCCCAACCCAGAGTGTGGACAAGTGCAGGGGGAGGCTAACCCTATGTGGACCCAGTGGACACATGTGGACCCGGATGGGAAAAGTGATGAAATTGGTTAAAATGAGCAGAGGGGAGTGATGTATATGGCGTCGAGAAATGGGACCATGCTACCAAAACCGGGATTTCCCATGTAGTGTCGGCCCTAAAACTAGTGGCCAATAAAGGAGATCCCACGGGACTAGGATACAAGGCTAACAACCAAATCGGGCAGAGGAGACAAGAGTACAGACCTAGCCCACTCTTTCCGCCGATTACCCCCACCAATCCATGCCCAAAAGTGTCCATGATAAGTAAGCAATGTCAAAGATGTTGGTTAGCAAACATCGAAATTCCGTTTGAGTAAGCCTTATTGAAAGGTGTGTTGATTTTGTTTAGCAATAACCCTTCATTGATTGGTATCACTATCCCTTGATTGACAGAGATGTTATGTTGAGTGCAATGCAATTAAGAATTAGATCTACGATTTCCATTCTTTATTTTTAGATTTGTTTGTTCTAACTTCTAACTTCTTCCCTTCACTACCAGATCTCTTCTCTGCTGTATCCAATGCTGCAACAAATCTTTTCACTATATCATGATTGTAAGTAAGATCGCAAGCCATGTCAACATTCTTAAAGCCTTGGTAGACATCAATGCTCTTGCCCTTAAGAATATCCTTTGTAATAAAAAAATCCATATCAAATTTGCCCTAAGAACCATACATACAGAAAAAAACAGTCCTGTTATAGACATCCCATGGATATGATTATACTTATGGGACAATTTATAATTTTATACCAGAACTGATAGTCCGTTTCCACTAGATCTCAGCAATGAGTCATCCTTGGATAGAGAAATAGTTCTCACACCAGTTCAAAGCTTCAAATCAGGAGACCCTCCCTTCTCCTTCAGTGGACATAAAGTTACAGCCCTGATGCTTTTTTATTTCGTACTCTCATAGATATATGCTTCGCTCTCTGGTTTGGAACCATTAGAGTTAGATGTTACATATTACCTTTGCTTCAGATTTTGCTTTCAGAGGTTTGGCTTTACTACTCCTTTGTATCAGTACCTTTGTATTACATGGTTCCATTGACCTTGTTCTGGTCATTTATTGGATATTAATAAATTTATCTCAACTTTTCTTATACTAGTAGAGAAAGTTAAGACTTGACAAAAACTTGACTCACTGTATGGGTAAATCAAACCATACAACAAACCACATGAGTTTCCAAGGCCCACATTGATGCAATCCTTTTACAATTTACAATCATTTAACAATAAGTTATCCCTCACCTTATTTTAGATCCATTCTTTCCAACAAGAATTTTTCGATGGCCGAGCTTAATCACAATCAAATGTTGCTCTATTCGTAAAGACCCATCTCGCATTGGTACCCAATCAATCAAGCGCTGATCCACTGTATATGGTATTTCCTGCACAGATAAACAATTAGTTATGTTTAGCATTATAATAGTCAAAGAAACTGAACATGTACTCTAAAATCCAAAGAGCATGATGGAGGAGATTCTATTAGAATCAATCTTCACCTGATGAATACAATCCAACATCTTTTCTCGTACAACTTCAAGAGATAAACTTTTCAAGTACTCCTCGTCCATCAACATGGGATCTTCATCCCAAGGTCTCTTAACAGCCTAAGAATCATACAACACACATGACAAGCCAAAGTTATGGAAAGTTCTAGATATTTTTTATTTAAAAATAGTCTAATATGACATATGGCTAAATAAATTTAATGCATCAAAAATAGTCTGTCCAAACACTCCCTCATTCTACAAATAAACACAAATATCAAAAGCTATTAAATCTAATGCATAACTCTATAATTATATGGAGCATTCTAAAAGCCAAAAAAACTATTTTCTGCTTCACCTGAATGTGTGTTTTATACAACTTTTCCTCCACAAATGCGTCTAAAAAGAATGGTGTGTGCTATTCTAACTAACATAACAAAAATAAAGTTCAATTGAAAGATACTGCATAATAAGAATAGTAGCCACTATATATTCCACCACAAGTACAAGTGCATGAAACTTGAAGCAGGAGCAACATTTAACATAGTCAATTTTCATAACCTTAAGATAGATTAATTCATGTCTTAAGAGAAATGTTGGTACTTATCATTTCACCCGATTAAACCATCATCAATATTGCAAAAGGATATTCGAATCAATAATTAAAGCACATCACAATAGCCAAATCCTTGGCTAAAATCTCTTCAATGCCCTCATGGGATTCTCATGTAGAAGAAACAATCATTATCTCATCCTTTTTCTCCATAGAATAATTGAGTTATATCCTTAACCAATACCCTTTTCCATAGTTCCAATCATAGGGGCCTCACTAAAATTCTCACTAGATTCTTGGTCTTGTTACCCACCACCTGTGGGTGATACCCATAGGAGAAAATTTTCTCCTAGATTGTCTTTAGCCAGCAGCCGGCAGCCCCTTGTAGCAACCAGATAGCTCAATGTGCCATCATCTCCACCACCTGAGCCAGCCATTATGCACCCTCGCCCCTATGTCATGATCGTATGTTGGGTATTTTTGCTTACTTATCATGAACACTTTTGGGCATGGATTGGTGAAGAATTTTATCGAAAAGAATAGGATTGGTCTATACTCTTGTCCCTTTGTCCAAATTGGTGTTTAGTCTTGTATTTAGTCCTATGGAATCCCCTTTACTGGCTACTAGCTTTAGGAGTGGCACCACATGGTAAACTATGATTTTGGTTGCGTTATCCCATTTTTTGACATCACATACATCACACCCCTCCACTCATTATAGCCCCTTTTCACATATTTCCCATCTGAGTCCACATTTGTCCATTGGGTCCGTAAGGACTTATCCTCCCCCTCCCCTTGCCTGCACTTTGGATCAGGCCTTGAACAACGCCATGGAGGTTGATGCAGCTAAAGGAAAATTTAAAAGCATAATTTGGCCACTTACAACATGAAATGTACCATAAAATGCAAAAGATCGTCTGGACATACAAATTTAGCATGTAGGCAAAAGTCATCATGAGCTCTATACTCTTGTCCCTTTGTCCAAATTGGTGTTTAGTCTTGTATTTAGTCCTGTGGAATCCCCTTTACTGGCTACTAGCTTTAGGAGTGGCACCACATGGTAAACTATGATTTTGGTTGCGTTATCCCATTTCCTAACATCACATACATCACACTCCTCCACTCATTATAGCCCCTTTTCACATATTTCCCATCTGAGTCCACATTTGTCCATTGGGTCCACAAGGACTTATCCTCCCCCTCCCCTTGCCTGCACTTTGGATCAGGACTTGAACAGCGCCATGGAGGTTGATGCAGCTAAAGGAAAATTTAAAAGCATAATTTGGCCACTTACAACAGGAAATGTACAATAAAATGCAAAAGATTGTCTGGACATACAAATTTAGCATGTAGGCAAAAGTCATCATGAGCTCTACATCCCTATCATCATGACCATCACCCTGGTTCGTAGGGCCTTTATGCTCGCCCCTTGCATCATTAAGGAACCCATGATTGTCCCAACCCCCGGTGGGCAATGAACTGCCCAACCTTAAGGGGGGTATTCACTACTATATCATTCACATCATGCTCTCATCCCCAAGAACCCCAAGCAGTTATAAAAGAAAAATCAATAAAAGGGCAAAAGGCATATGAAGAAGGGTGGAAAAACAAAAGTTGGGGTAACTCATGTACCACAATTGCTCCTGTTGAGAAATCTAGGGGAAGCCACTATAGGTGATTTCTCTTATAATGATAATTGCTTGTGATGTGATTTTACTTTTTTAGATTATCTTATTCTTTTCACTTGATTATTATTAGCGTTTTCTTCATCAAACAGCGACCAAATCATAAAAAAAAAAAGAGATAAAGGATACAAGGTATAGGCGATCAGCCAGGGCCAAAACCTCTCCAAGCTTGAGAGGAAAACCCATAGAATTCTTCCTCTTATAGAATCTTCAATTGACCAATTCCAAGACCTAGACCCTTGACCAAGGGCTCCTCCAAGACCAAGTCAACTTTGCCACTTTTGTAAACTCAAAGATGGCTACTTCTTCCTTGTTTTGAATTTTGTCCTTTTAACACTTGGACTGTACCTTCGACCTTCCTTTGCTACAACTTCGCCTCACTTGCAACTTCTGTAACTTTTGAGCCCTAACTTCAGAAACCCTAGACCACACGTGACGAAGAAACTTTTCTTCTTTTCTCTTCGTTGGGTTTGTTTCTTCTTCTTATTGAATTTGATCCTTGAACAATCCTTCTTGGCACTAGAACTTGACTCCTTTGATAACATTGCAACTCAATTTCCTGCAATGGATGAGAACCCTAATTTTCTTCGCATGTGTGAGTGTAGGAGGCCCAAAATAGTCCTAAACTTCTTGATTTCCCTTCACATCTTTCTTCATTGTTCAATATCCTTTTTATCTTCCTTTTTCGCTCCTTTTACTTGATCTTCATTACTTGATCGAATACCTCTCTAAGTGAGGCTAAGCCCTCCCTTTTATATGCTTCTTACCCATGTAATTAGGCTGACATGTCCTCTTGTGTACGCTAACAGCTCCTTTTGAAGACCGACTCGCTAGTAACACTTGGACATGGTCTTGGAGGGTCTTTGACTCTATTATTAACTCAAAATATATTTCTTTACAATATGTAACATGCCCCAAATGGGTCTTTTATACATGACAATGACCTAGAAGCTCTCAATGGGAGCTTAACCTATCAAATAAAATTCCTTAAGCATGAAATCCATGCCTCAAGCATAACAAAATAATTCTATTTTTCTTCTTTACATTAATTACATAAAATCATGATTACATATATCATTATGAAGATCAAACCTAGTTACATATTTCAACACTTCCTCTTAACTAGGGAGGTATTCATAATCCATACAAGGTACTTGGACATTCTCAATCTGAAGAATTCTCATAAGAAGAATCGGATTGGTAACCCATTTGTTTAGCATCATATTATCCAGCGTTGTCACATAGCAAGGCCTTGACTAACAACTCTATCTCTCCACAAGATCAGAGCACAATGTTGTGCGAGACCAATGATTTATAGACACCTTCAAGGAACATACCCCACCCGAGTGTTCACAAGATATGTCCTTCTAGGACTATTCTTATCCTGGATTCCCAGTCCTCAAAGAATATCGGTCCTCTATGATTACTCTTATCTTGAATGCCCCACCACATCTTCAAAGAGTATTGGATGCCAGATGCTTACCCAATCCTCCATTCTTTCTTCCCAAATGAAGACAAGAATGATGTGTCTATCTCTCCCTCTCAACTAGAGAGTATATACCCAAATACTTACCCAATCCTCCATTCTTTCTTCCCAAGTGAAGACAAGAATGATGTGTCTATCTCTCCCCTCTCAACTAGGGAGGATATACACATTCCTATGAAGGGATGTACCCATTACTATAAAAGGAATGTACCCAAGCTCCCTCTTAACCAGGAACTGGTCCAAGCTCCCTCTTAGCTTAGGGACTTGTGTCCAAGTTTCTTCTTAATTAGAAACTTGCTTCCAGGCTCCCTCCTAACTAGGGACCTGTTTCCAGTAGCATCTCTTTCTTCATTGGTGGAGATCATGGGACCTTCAAGTGCTTGTATCGCTCCTCCATTTGATGTCATGAATTTCATTTTTAATATTATGGAGCTTTCATCTTTGGGACTTCTTCGTAGGGCATCGGCCATCCATCACTTTCCTTCTTCAATCAGGGCAGTCATGTCATCCTTCCTTTCATCAGAGAGTGATTCATTGTGGACCATATTTGACTTTTCCTCATACAGCTACCTTTTTGACATCATGTATCCTTCAGGATTTTCCATCCTTCTACATGAGTATCAGTTGTGGACGACATCCACAATTCTCATTAGGTAGGCCCTGTATTAGCCCATCCAGATATTATTCAAAAATCATAAAATGGCATCAAATCAAAAATTACCTTTAGTGATGGCCCTTCATCATGACATCTGCTTGTTGCAACATCAACATCTTGCATTCATATTGACACATCTCCAAGATATTCAATTGTCAAGGGTCTTATTTCTTTTCATGCTTCCCCAAAGTCTTCATATCTTTCCCATGGAGTTATCATAGTGAATTCTTCTAGTCATTGGATGTTGATTGCCTTTTCCATACTTGCATCTTTCATTGTCTCTTATTTTCTCTTTATTCACATATTACTTCCCAGGAATTCATAATTATAGTTCCTTCATCTTTGACAACCACATCATATTCCATATGAGGACATACTATGTTGATTTCACCTAGTTAATATGTGAACCATGCCTTCATGCATTCTTCTAATGGAAGGGATCGAGTATCAATCCCAGTTATCTGCAACTATATGATGACATGACCCAACTTATCAAACATATGCTTGCATACCTCTTTTCTTCTTTTTGTTCATTTAGACTTCCTTCAGCAACTTTCTTTCCTTGATTGAAAGTATTTGAACCATCTCGACATGCTACATTCGTTTGTCATCATACCTTCATTCTTCCAAACAATGAATCCCATCAAATTTTTCAACAAGACATTTGTGTTGGCATTATGACACAGGCTTGGCACAATGTGTTGTCCTTGATGGCAACTCACTCAGATCACAGATCACAGTTCAGGCTCTCAGAATGAAGGAAAAAGAGATATACGCAGGTTCCACTTAACCAAGTTGCGTATGCACGCACTGTCACGCAAGGAAAAGCGCGTACATGTGGGAAAACTTGTTTTTGGCCCATGGTTTTTGGTCCTTGGTATTTGGACCTCTGGTTTTGGACCATGGTATCTCGTCCGAAGTGTTGAACCCAGGTATTTGGACCCAGGTATTGGTTCTAAGTGGTTTTGGACCATGGTATTAAGGCCTAAGACTATAAAAGGGGAAGGAGATCATTAGGCAAAGGCACTCAAGGATTGAATATCTTATGAAGAGCAAGATCTAGA
>APFE031521224.1:52990-84405 GCA_000404065.3 Pinus taeda | reverse complement strand
TTTCACCCACATTGGGTTTCCACCTTATATCTTGTGTTCATGTGTGTGATTTCCTATACTGTTTACTGCACTTGATTACTGTTTTATGGTTCTGATACACAGATTAAGATCAGCGAACTAAATTATAAGTCTGTAAGATATACGCAGTTTTCTCTAAACACAGTTGCCTATATACGCAAGTTGAATTAACAGAAGTAGCGTATATCGATATGTTTATGGAAATGAAAAATTGTTAAATTTCTAATACTGATTCACCCCCCTCCCCCCTCTCAGTATTATTTCCAACAATTTTCTTCTTCCAAGAGATGAATCTTATAATGAAGATTCCAAAAAAGGATCATGGTTGTCCTCATCTTGCAAATGCTCCTTCCCAATGAAGCATGATAAGCTCCATACTAGATGACTCTCTTCTACCCATAAGTACTACTTATGATTTCAATGAGGCTTGCAAGAGCTACTTCCTTCTAATGATGACTATAATAGAATTCTACTTCAGCTAGCTTCCAAACTTCTTATGCAAATTCTATGAGCTCTAGCTTCAATGGCATGTAATAATGATGCCATCTCTTAAATGATGCATTTTGTCATAATGTTCTTCTTTTTTTCTATCATGGTGGAGGCCTTTTTCACCCTTGTCTCCATCTTGCTAAGATTCATCCATCCATGGTTTTACAAATTCCTTCTTCCATCATGTTTCTTAGAACAAGGGCTCAACCCATACTTCTTTACTTCTTGTACATGCAACATTTATTGACAAGCACCCCACGCAAAGTATATGATAGCAAAACATGATGCCAAGATTTCTTTCTAGGGTTTTTCATGCAATCATGAGGTCATCTTATTCCTTCTAAAGTTCAAACCCTAGATCAAATTATATTCCCTCTTAATGCCATGATAGGATTCATCCTTTCCCTGAATTTCTAATAAACACAAGAATCATATTTTAACTCTAAAGCATAAAATGTACCATACATACCTTATGGTTACTTACCTTTGACGTGATGACTTGCAATTTGGATGCCATTTTCTTTTTTCGGGTGTGAGAGATTTGTTCTTGCATTCAAGTATATGATTGCCACAGATCCCTTGTTCACTAACCTTGAATTGATGTCCTTACAGCTTCACAAAACTAATAGCTTACGAGTGTAGCAGTGTTTCTAGTGATGGTATAGTTACAACATTTGCTTGATGACTTATACTACTTCCTTAGTTCTTTCAAGCTTCTTCACAATGAAAATATACATGAGATTATTGATTGTATCTTTTGTGCCACATGAACTCGATCACCACAGGATTTGAACTTTTGTAAGTAGAGTAGAGTAGCAGTGTCACAAGGACACATCTTTGAAGATGAAATCTATGCTATCACAGAGATAGAGAGATTTGTGCTTCAAGCTTTCAGCAAGTTTGAATTCTTGACAGAGATCAACCTTATGTATAACTGAAGGGAGATATGATCTGCGAATCCAAATTTTTTGAGATGAGTATCATGTTTACGTATGAGTTTGGATTGATGCTTCCTTTTGAACTTTCCTTTACCAACCTTTTTACAAAAATCTCAATTTTTGAACAAGGAACCTAAAAATAATTATATTTGCCTCAGAATCTCAGGTTTATAGGTTTGACTTTATGTAATGGTCCAAATAATCCAAAGGTCTTTTCTTTAAGATCTCATCCAGCAACTTAACTTATTCTGATTCAAAATTTTGTCTCTAGAGCTTGATTGTAATTCGGTGTTACTTCTGAGGTGGATGCCCTAGATTCTCCATGAGAGCGAGGAATTATAGCCTAGAAAACTAATCAAGAACCATGATTGATCATTGACATGCACACACCAGATAAGGATAAATAATCTGAAAAATGCAGACTTTCAATAACAACCTTACTGCCAGAAGTATGGATTAGGAATTGGGAGATTCAGGAGTTTTTTTCTCAGTTTCAGTCGATCATATTTATAGAAGTTTCAATCAACAAGCAGATCTTCTATCAAAAGAAGCTTATGTTTTAGATGAAGGGCTCATGGTATGCGAAGAACATCGAGGAGTGGCTGTGCCTGAGCTTCAAAGGCATCTATGTGAAATATGTTTTTTCTTGGTTACAGTAATGAGGTGATGTCTATCTTGTGTACTGCTTTTTGGCTCCGTGGGGCTATTATCAAACGTATTTATATATGCTGGTTTACAGGATGGTCCTGTCAGGGATAACTTTTTAGCGGGTCCTATCGAAAGTGTGATGAAAGAATTTGAAGTGCAGGCCCTGGGTAAATAGGATTGACTGGATGTATATTTTGACTTCAAATGAAACACCAAATATACAGATTTTTTTCAATTATAATTAAAACAATAATAAAAGTAATATTATTAATTAAAAAAGAGAAAAGAAATAATAATAACAAATATAAAATTAAATTTACAATCCAAAAAAAATCTTACTGCCAGAATTATGGAGAGAAGGTACAAGTAAAACATCATTACCTGATCCATTAAATATTTTACAAGATTCTTGACACCAGAGCCTCTCATTCCAGATATCATGTAAAATCTGCAGGAAGATTTCTGTGAGAACAAATAGGAACAAAAAATAAAAGTAACCAGGAAAAAAGGGAGAAAATAGGAAGGTGTCCAGAGAACAAGAGAATATTACTCATCATATCCAGGAAGGTGTCCAAATTCGGAAGCAACTTTTAATAAGTCTCTTTTGTCTTCAATTAAGTCAACCTTATTCATGCATAAGATTCGCTTTTGTTTGGGTTGCACAGTTTCTCCCAACTTTTTCACAAGAGATATTACCCTCGGATCAGGCCTGCAATATGCAGAATCAGACAGATACTATCCCTTATCAATGTTATCCATCAGATATTTGGTTCTATGCATTGCAAAACCAATAAACTTTAAATACACGTCATTCAATGTTATAATAATATCTTCTAAATATGGGAAAAAGAGTCAGATATCATATTCCCAATAAACAAACAATACATAACAAAGATCTAGCACATGGAATCTCCCTTCTAGCCTTCAGAGTCGAAATACTGTGGGTGTCTCAAGGCCATATAGACATAAGAATATACCTATATGAACACCAACATCCACAACTAGAAACCAAGCATGGAGCTTCAAAAATGCAGACCTGAGCTGATGACAAACATGAATGGTAAATTTCATACATAATATATATTTCGTGTAATTGCATTTCTCAGATATGTATTATTTGCCAAGCCCTTTGCCATCTCACTGGTGACAGGCCATTGTGTAAAGGAAGGAAGAAACTCTGTCTACACATAATTTCATTAGGGTTCCACATACTAATAGCAATTCCCACCCCAATATTATAAATGTTATGGAAATCTCAATAGAAACTGTTACCTGCTGACATCTAAGGGTAACTAGAGGAGATTATCCACTTATGATTTACATCACAAGCAGCAGTTACACAGATGAGATCTATCCTCCCTCCATGGACACTTGGCCAGAGATGCTTCTTACACATGCTCACCTCACCCACATTTGATGATTTTTCTTATGAGGCTCGATATATATTATGTGCATTATTTCATTGCTTCATATGGGGTGTTAATGTCTCATGTACTAACATGAAAGCGGTGACCATTGGTTCAGTTGGATAATGAATCATAACACTCTACATTTATATTATTTTTCTTGTTTTGCCATGGTGGGTCACAGTCATCCATTATATAAGTGTTGTCAATCTTGGGATGAATTGTACTACAGTCTACTAAGGGGCTTTGAAAGGTGTAGTGTGTCCATCGCAATCCATACTTAACACTCTTCATCCTTCCCAATTACCTTTGTCCCACTCATGGGTTGGTTGTCATATGTTACCAAATGGTTTGTGCTTCATAGTACCATAATAACAGCTTCACCTTAAAAGAGCTATAAGCTCAAGGTAGATAGAAAAATAAAGAAAATTCCAAAGTCAGAATAAAGTTTGAGCAATGCCCCCATATTGTCAGGCCATCGCCGTAAGTCCTGTACATAAAAATCTATCTTTAAAAAGGACTAAATGAAATAAAGAAACAAAGTAATCACTACACTATGCACTGCAATTCATTTATCCTCCAAACCATGACATCTATCACTACACATGCTCCTTGATCGGTTTTCCTAAGAACTACTTCTCTACTTAGGTGTTGACACATGTAATAGGGCTTGACCATGCTCCCATCATATCTTCCCTTGGTGAAAGGTATAAATTTTAGAGTTGTAATGAAGTTAGAAGTCGATATTTAATGTTTCTCTACCTAATGGCATTTGCATTTTGACATGACTCGCTTTTTATGTTGCATTGGGATTTTAGCACAAATTTTGATGGCAGCTAACAAGGCAAATCAGTGCCATTGGATGCATACTAGCCATGGGATTCCCAACATGTGGTTGTGTTAATCCCTAGATTTCCCCCCTTGCAAATCTGGAGGGTTACTGACCAGCACATTTCATTATGCCAGAGATTCAAAGAAATATGGGCCAAGGGTTAGTTCCCATGGTGTTCAACTACAAGATTGATTCACTGATGTTGTGGTTGTTCAAATATAGATTTTGCAAAGATTTTCATCAGATCAAAGACGGTGGCTATTTTTAGAAGTTATACAATTCTTTATGAGAGATGGTTTGGAGACTCACATATCAGTGATGTTGTTATATTTGAGAACCTTGTAAGTTCATGATTTCATTGAGCTACTTTGAAGAAACATGAGAGATGGGGATATTTTTAGTAGGGGTTACATGTCAGAGTTGATCACATATCCAAACTCCTCAGTAAAAATCAAGTCAAATAGGGTAGCTTCATAGACATGCAAGACATTTATGATTTTATTAGTATGTGTTGCATGTCGATTCTGATGGCATATTCAAAGTTCAAACTCCTTAATGAAAACTGAGTCCGATGAGTATCATCTTGTGGGCATGTGAACAATTTTCAAATTTTCGCAAGTGATTATGCATGGGTGACATGTAGCAGCCTCTAGTGATGACACAGGGTAGCATGAAAGGGTGACACGTGGCAGGATATGAACACATGCATGAGCTAGAGTGAGGTGGCAAGTCATTGAAGTTGGATTGGCTGTGTCAGTGAGTTAACTGGATCGCTTGAGGGAATCAAGTGTAGGTTACTTGGATGCATGCATGAATCTAGGACTGACTTGGCATATTCCAGAGTTAACTAAGCCACATGCATGCATTGTGGAGTCTATGAGGTCTTCTCTCAAGTTAACTAAATGCATGCATTTTCTTTTCTCCATTTATTTAGTCTAACTCTCTCTCTCTCTCTCTCTCAATTGAACTAAACTCACCTCCTCTTCACCCATGCACATGGCCTTTCCTTTTTCTCCACTTCGCCCTTAGTTCACTCCATCTCACCAATCTTTTCCACTTTAAAGTATTTCCACTTCACTTCCACTTCACTCATCTCTCTCTTTAGTTGATTAATGTGCATCTCTACCTAGCCGTGCACATTAGTCTCTCTTACATTTACTCCATCCTCACTTCACTCCACAACATCACCAGAGTGCATGGATTACTTCTCTCGTTAGATTATCTATTGAGCTAATGTGCATTGATACTCTACAATACTTCAAGTTGTGATGACACAACTACTCTCAAGTTTAACTCAGAGCACTCAACACTTTACTTTCCTCTAAGTCAATAGAGTTCACCTTGACTTGGAATAGAAGCAGCTTCAGTTGAATGGCCAGTTAACTAATCAATGTGCATGGGCTATTCCTGCATGAGGAATTCAGCCTCTCTCTTTCCCAAATGCACATAGAATGCAGGGTCGTTAAATACATTTCGGAAACCTGAATCCTATTGCAACAACTGGAAATAATTCTCCTAATTGTTAAATTAATTTAACAATTTATTTACTATTTCCTGCAACAAATACTGAATCAATCACACTGCAACATATACAAATAAATGTTGGAATAAATCCTAGCACACACACACATAAAATGACACAGTTATTTTTCTACCAATGTCCCCCAAAAAACCCAACTTGGCAAAACCGGTGGAGCAGTTGAGGGTTTATTATTATGCAGCAGTGAAAATAATCTGAGTACAACTGGATGTCGAAACTAGCAATCCTACAGAGAAAAACTAACAAGAAAAATATAGTGAGAATTTTTTGTTGATCAGTGGTTGTCATTGATGTCAACCCAAGTAGCACCAAGGGCTACCTCAATCTTGCATGGGCATTTTGACTTGACAACTCATATTATTTTGCGTCAAAGGTCTTCTCGATGGATTCTACTCGTTGAGATGTTTCCATTGATATATGGTACGCCTCCCAATTCTTCACGGTTTAAGAGTTATTTGTGTTTGAATTCGGAAACCCCCATTGGTGGGCCAAAACCCCAAGGGTTGAGACATCACCTTATTCCCCAATGTTTATCAATATATGACATTGTTGATCACCATAACCTCACCACGTATAAATTGAATAACTTGAAAATCCAAAGATAGTAAACCAATCATTGACTTCACACTGGGGTAGGACCATATGCACTAAGCCAATCATTGACTTCAAATTCTAGTGAAATTAAAAATATTTCTAGGCAAAATCCTCAACACAAATATTAAATAAAAAAAAGCATCATTTTAGGAAACATATTAAATAAGAAGTATCCCTCGTACCTTAAAGACCAATATATCTCCCTATCTAGCTCATGTCCTCCCTTAGCATAATTGCATCAAATAAATTTAATTTTGTAATGTTATAACTCCTTAATTCCTAACTAACCTCTACCACATAAAGCCCGCCTAACCTCCAACGTTCAACTCATTGAAGTTAGTCTAAAGTTAAACTTATGTCTATAAATATAGAACTAATATCCCTCACAAGTATTGCAAGCCAAGGATTATCTTTGACCGATATACTCTCCGAATTGTTTCGGCCAGCCTGTGGAAGTCAATGCAGAAATCAGAGGGCTAGGTTTTGGTCAGAATTTTCATTTGATAATAGTTTGGAGTCTGGACAAGGTTTGCTTATTAAAGAAAACCGAAGGTTCTATGTAAGTATATATATAGAGTATTGGCATACACACAAAAAAATCAAGCTTTGTTGTACCTTTCAGCCCTGTCATATAGACCTGTAGCAAGTATTCTACTTCAGATCTGTGGTGGAGGTAAAGGAGATCAAATCTGAAGATTTTTATTTGTTCTTTTTTTTTAAACTGGCTGTATGTCTTTTATTATTAGGTGGAAGAGTGAATATTTCAGGTCAGTTTTGTAATTTTGTGTATTTATTTAAATGAACTATTCAAGATTGTCAATTTAATATTTTCTCTTGGGTAGGATTAGATTTCGTTAAATATATATATATATATATATATTGCAGGTATAGGTCTATTGGATTAAATCATACTCGGTCAAGTCAAGGGTTTCCTGGATACGCTTTTGGGATTGGTACGGGCACATTTGACTTTTGCAGGTGGAAGACTTGAACAATCTGTGCCAGCAAGGTTAAAAGGAACTGCAAGTCATGGCAAGCAACAGTAGTATCATTCAGTAACATCTTCATACAGTATGCACTAGAACAGTGAAGGTCTGAAGCAACAGCAGTTCACCTAAAACAGGCAGAGTTTCAACGTAGTTCAAACACTAATGCAAGAACAGTGATAGCAAATAAGGATGCTAGCCACAAGCAACAAAATTGTGAAAACTGAAGAAGAGATCAAGGAGTGAAAGGACAAGCAAGCAAGTGACTAAGAGCAGAAGCAATTCAACAGTATACAGTGTACACATCTATATCTATTGTCTTGTAAAAAGTCTGTCCAAGAGTAAGTGTCATTTGTCAAATATTATATATTATTGTAAATGGGCCATTATCCCTTGTAAGGGAGCCTGCATTTATAAAGAGTTTGTGTCATTGCCTAGAGTTGAAGAGGGCAATTTGTTCGAGTCAAGAGTCTAAGTTTGTCGGGATAAGGCTAGGTCCTAGTATTGTCTATCATTTATTGTAAATCATTGTATCGTGGATCGTTGTCCCTAGTATGGGAATCCACACTCTTGTCTCATTTCAATCATTATAGGGTGGCAAGGAGGTGCTAAGCAGGTGAATGAAGTCGCCTACAGGTTGGACCCTGTGAACACTTCAGAGTGGTGGGCTGGTCTAGGATGTTGAGGCATCCATTCGGTTGACCACTGAAGAAACCAAGGCGTTGGGGCATCCTTCTAGTGGGAACTGCAGAAGAATGTTTTTCTAGAATTCTAAGAAGTTGTAACTTTCATTTCAGTCGGGGCTGGAGATTAAAGAATTTATTAAAAAAGCATTTGGTGGTTTTTGACCCAGAGGGGGTTTTCCACCTAAAATTCTAGTGCTTATTCAGTTCTATTGACAATTGTTTATTGTTTTTACTGCATAAACATTAATAATAATTGAATATTAACTAATGCTCTGAAATATTTAAAAAGTGCTAATTGCTAAGGAATATTGATTCACCCCTGCTCTCAGTGTTTCCAACAACTGGTTTCAGAGCTTGGTTCCTTCAATAGCAGCCTAACAACTGGAAGAGATCATAGAGTATACTAAGAATGGAGTTCCTTTGTTCAATGGAAATAACTATGCACTCTGGAGTGGAAGAATGCAAGTTCATTTGCTGGTGCAAGGATACGAAGTATGGGAAATTGTTGACAAAGGCTTCACACCGACCCAAGATGAACAAGGTAAGAAAAATATGGTATATGATGCAAAGGCTAAAGATCTTATTATCAGTGGGCTTATTGAATCTGTTTATGTTAAGGTATTGAGTTGCAAAACTGCTAAAGAGGTATGGGGAAAGCTTGAAAATATATCTGCAGGTGACTCAAAGGTGAAAGAAGCAAAGCTTCAAATTTTCAAGGCAAAATTTGAGCAACTCAAAATGAGGGAAGATAAAGATATTTCTGCATATTTTCAGCGTGTTGATGAAACAACAAATACATTGGAAGGTTTGGGAGAACTTGTTGAAACAAAAATTGTTGTCCAAAGGATCCTCATAACCTTGCCAGCAAGATTTAACCCTAGGGTATCTGTCTCGGAAGTTAGATCGAATCTGACCAACCTCAGCATGGATGATTTGCATGGAATTCTTACGGCATATGAAATGAGGATTGAAGAAGAGGATGGCACATCTCACTTAGAAACAGCGTTCGCCATATCCAAGAAGAATAGTAAGGACAAGCAGACTCCGAAAGCAAAAACTTGCAATTGTAAGGATGGGGAAAAGGAAGAAGATGAAGAAGAATTTTCAGATAAAGAGTTTGCCTACTTCACGCGGAAAATGAGAACAGGTACGGGAAAATTCAAAGGTAAACTTCCATTAATATGTTTTGATTGTGGTGACATTGGGCATTTTGCAACCAAATGTCCTCACAAAAATGAGGTTGTTACGAAACGAAAGAAAATTCCTAGGAAGTTCAACAAGCAAGGCAAGAAGAAATGGTTTAAGAAAAGTTTCTTCTTCAAAGAAGATGGCTCCTCATCCAAAGAAGACAGTGATAACGAAGAAGAATTCAACAGAAGAGTATTGTTTTATGGCCGAGCACAATAAGCAAAGGCACCTGACGAAGAAGGAAACGAAGAAGAAGAAATGACTGAGGTTGAATTTCAAAACGAAGTGATCAGGGTTATTAAAGTGCTCATGGTCGAAAAAAAGCAAGTCAACACTCTTGAAGACAAATTGAAGACAGAAAGGGAACAGGTCTTAAATCTTAAAATCAAGGTTGAAGGATACAAACGAATTGAAGAAGCGCTCAGGAAATAATTAAAGGAAAAGCAACAAGGAAAGAGAAGCATTGGAAGCTGAAATTGTTTCTTTATGAAAGGAAGTAAAAAATGGAAAACCTCTTCAAAACTACGCCAATAGCGCAAAGACTTTGGACGAACACATCAGCAACCAGCGATCATGCAGCGACAAGACTGGTCTTGGTTACAAGGAAAAATTCGAAAAGGAGTCAAGTCCTTCTATGACAACTAAAGAAGATGGATATGCAAAATCTACAAAGCACGTAGATCTCCCAGCTAGATCAAGAGATCAAGACTCGCAGGAATAACCTTGGAAGGCAATTCCTCCAAGAATACTTCCTCCTAGGTATCAACCTATCTTTTATGGTGATTGTTATTCATGTGGAAGGTTTGGACATAGAGCTGCAGAATGTCGCATGTATGTTTGGAATGAATATAGGAGATCTCTTAGAAATGGATATTCCAGAACTCAGCAGAATATCAACAGATTTGATCATTTGAGAGATGATGTTGAATGTACAAATGTAGCAATTTTGGACACTGGGTCAAAGATTGTAGACTTGGAAGTTCTTCAAAGGAATTCTCGCAAAATCAGAATGTATGAGTATGGAAAAGAAAGATTGAAAGGTGCGCTCTTACTCTCAAGGCTCAAAGCAACAGAAACGTATGCTATGTTGATAGTGGTTGCTCAATGCATATGACTAGAGATAGAAATAAGTTCATATCTTTGAAAGAAAAGAAGGATGGAACAATGTCTTTTGGAAATGACGGGTCTTACAAACGTATAGGAGCAGGTATGGTCACTCTTGGAAACAAGGATGCATAGGTAAAGGATGTGTTGTTGGTTGAAAATATGAATCACAATCTGCTCAGTGTTGGACAAAAGTGCGAGTAAGGACACACGATGTTATTCAACTCGAAGAAATGTGAAATCAGGAAAGGCAACTTTGGTAAAATTGTGGCTACAACAAGCAGAGCTCCAAATGACATATATATTTTGGATGAGACACCTAGAGGGTGCTTCTTGGCAAAAGAAGATGAGAGGCACAAACAAATGGGACATATAAATTTCGACAATTTGGTCAAGACCAGCAAAAAGTAAGCAGTTAGAGAAATGCCAAAAATCTCAAAACCTACCAATACGATGTGTGAATCCTGTCGGCACGGCAAACAGACAAAAGTCGAGTTCAAAACAAAGGAACATTTTGCATCACGTCCATTGGAATTAATACACACTAATCTATGTGGTCCTATGAGAACAAAAGGTTTAGACGGTGAATTATACTTTATGTTAATGATAGATGATTACACCAGAATGGCAGCCGTCAGATTCCTCAAAAAAAAGTCTAAGGCATTCGAATGTTTCAAAATCTACAAGGAATTGGTCGAAAATGAAATCAATTTGAAGATCAAATGTCTAAAATTGGATGATGGCGAAGAATTCACGTCCAAAGCATTTCAAAAATACTGTGATGAACATGGAATAAAAAGGCAATTCTTAACAACCAAAACACCACCACATAATGGAGTAGCTGAAAGAAAAAACAAAACCGTACAGGAAATGGCTAGAACCACGTTAAAAGACTCAAACTTAGATCATAAATTATGGGTTCAAGTAATTGATATTGTCGTATTCATTATAAACAGAGGCTTGCTCACGAACAATTGTAACATGACTCCGTACAAACTATGGAAAGGAAGACCAGCTAACGTCAAATACTATAAAATATCTGGAAGTAAATGCTACACCAAAAGAGAAGACCAAAAATTGGGCAAGTTCGATTCCCGTGTTGACGAAGGTATTTTCGTTGGTTATTTGTGCATAAGAAAGGCTTCTCGATGCTACAATCTGAGGCAAAAACAAATAGTTGAAAGTATAAATGTTACTTTTGACGAAGACTGTGTTCTAAAGGATAACAATGAGATTGTCTCTTCAAGCAAATATGAGGGGCTTGAGGTAGAATCTATGAAGGATGAAGAAGAAGCTCTAGAACAAGACCAATGAAAAGAAACACCAATCAACCAAGAAGAAATAAGAAATGATCAGCATGATGTACAAGAAGTTTCTCCCAAAGGTTCAAAAGAATCATTCGTCAAATCAGATCATCGGCAACATAAATGAAGGAATTGGAACTATAAGAAGTCGACAGCTCCATTCATTACAGCAAGCCCATCTTGCCCTTTTAGCGACTTTTGAGCCGAGCAATTTCGAATAAGCTAGTCAAAATGAACACTGGATAGCAGCTATGAATGAAGAACTGGATCAAATTGAGAAGAACGACACTTGGGAATTGGTTCCACGACCAAAGGATAAAAATGTTATTGGAACGAAATGGGTCTTCCGAAACAAATTGAATGAGGATGGATAGGTTGTGCTTTTCTCTAGCTTTGAAAGTTTGTTGGTGTTTGATGGTTTCTCATGCAATTTTCAAAAGTTCTTAAGCCTTTCTTTCCCTATTTTTCTCGATTCATTCAAAAATCCATTTTTTCCAATTTTGAAAACACTAGGGGAATTTTGAGGTCTAAAATGGGCCTCCTAAGAACAATGTACAACCAAAATAAACTTTATAAGAAACAATAGGATTCAAGATGATGATGTCAACCATGGGGGATGATTCACCATTTTTGGAGTAAAAAAATTAAAAAATAATAAAATACTAAAACTACTTTTTCAACTCGTATTTTCAACTTATCTCCCTAAGGTTTTACTCAAATTTCGAGCGGGAGTACTCGTTAGATGCAAAATTTAATTCCTCGTCCAAGGAGTACCCATGTTGCATACTTTCAATGGACCCTGCTACACGAAAAATGAGAAATACATGAAAAAACGTGATTGCAGGGTCCATCATGCATTTCTCATTTTTCGTCTAGCAGGGTCCATCGAAAGTATGCAACATGGGTACTCTTTAGGTGAGGAACCAAATTTTGCATCCAACGAGTGTTTCCAGTCAAAATTTGAGTAAACATAGTCCCCTTGGGACAACTAGCCAAGAAGTTTATAAGGGTTCTCCCCTTTTGGTCAGTCCAACCATCTGACATAACAGTGCATCTTGTTTGTGCCCATGATGCCCTAAAATCATCCAATCTTTGGGTGCAGTCACGCTTTTCATTTTGAAGAATCCGGCCTCTAAAATCATGATAAGAAGGGATTTTGTACCCCGGGCCAACATCGGCAATAGCATCAACAGCAGGTTGGAAAAATGAATTATTCCTTACAATGCTGAAAGGAATATCACTCCAGAGGAGAAATTTTGCCAGCTTCTTCTTTCTCAGTTCTTTTTAGCATTGAACCGATAGATGGCTGTGAACCAGGTGTGGTTCGAGGAACAAAAAATGATGATGCAGCTATCGGATTGGTTGATGCTGCAGTAGAACCACTGCCACTTGGCCCACTTCCTTTAGCTGACCTTTTTAGTTGCCTTTTGAGTTCTTCTTTGGCGTCTCTAGTCTGCTCTAAAGTTTCCAATGCTCTCATGGCTCTTTGGATAAGTTCAGCAGTTGTATTTGTACAAGGCCCCACATCATGTCCAAGGATTTGTGCAAGGTGAAACTTCAACCTGTACACCCCTCGAACATAGGGTGGCCACAAAACTTGCAACTCAAGTTTATTCTATCATTCGGAGAATTAGGTACACCATATTCCCAGAAAGGATCCTTGGCATGTTTGTTTTTGAACTTTTAAGTTGCAAACTTGAAGTCTTGAATGGTGTTTTGGTGCAGTTGTGAACCTATGGGAAAAATTGAAAATAAAGATTAAGATTACAATTTAGCATTTACAAAATTACAAGTTACAAATTTACAAATTACAATTTAGCATTTTAATTTTTACATTGATGATTGTATCATTGTACAATGAAAATCCAAGTTACCCGTAACCCAACCTAAAACAACCATTCCAAAGTTCAAAGTTTCAAACACAAATTACCCAACCATTCCAAACCCAAGTTACCCAACCAAATGGCAAAAACAATGAAAAAAACATAAACAATGTTTAGAAAACATGAAAACAAAAAAAAAAAATATGGTTCCCATAGTCATACCAAGTTACTCAACCCAAAACAATGAAGAAATACAAAAAAATCTTTAAAAACAATGAAAACAAAAGAAAAATGGTGCCCATACCAAGTTTCCCAACCAAAAGCAATGAAAATCATACAAAAACAAGGTTTTTAAACAATGAAAACAAAAAAAAATTAATCCACATACTTTTTCTATGGAGAAATCGGAGGTCTCCTCTTGATTTTCTCCTCTAAGCACTTAGATTTGGCTAAAAACCCTCTTCAGCTTGGTCTCCAAGAGCTCCTTCTCCCTCTGCGCGCGCGACTGTCCAAATGAGCACATGAAAAACCCAAAAAAAAATTATAAAATCATGTTGTCGCGACCCTCCGCAATTTTTTCATTTAATCGCGATTATTTTCACAACACTGATTTATACTTTATTATTTAATTAATTAAATAATACATAAATGTTTTTTTATGAATTTTAAATTCATAACAAAAAACACATACAAAGATTCAAACAAGACGAGGAACTTCCAAGTTTTTGTCAGCCAACACTGTGGACCTCCTAAAACCTTACTTTGGGTTACAGTCGCATCCCTGATAAAATCTTACTTGGGGTTACAATAGCATGATTTCTAAATTGTGTTAAGTTTAGGTTGGTAGTGTGTTATCCCCATTGGCAGATCACTTATACACTTGACAAAAACAAATGAATTTAAGGAATTGTTTCATTATTATAGGTCCTTGTAAAGTTCCAACATTCAGCAACAATTTGCTTTTATTCAAAACAATATAGAACTTTAACATACTACAACCAGTTTCTTTTATTCAAAATGATATTTTTAAACGGAAAGAACGTTGCTCGACCATCGGGGAGTAGCCACAAATATGTATGTATTGCAGCCAAGTCAATAGCTATTGGCATGAGCATCAGGGCAAGAAGTTTGTGTTTGGTAAGCGGACCTGTAGTTCACTTAGGTGACTCTTTAGGCGGGGGAAAGGCGGCATGGCTAGACCCAAGGCATAAAAAAACCCGAAAAACATCATAGTTTGGTAAGACAAGTAAGTCGACCAATGCTAAAGACGTTCCCTAGTACATGAAGTCGATTGCCTAATACTGTATACATGAATCTGACTAGCAAAACCCATCACGACCTTGACGAATTAGAGAAAGGGTTTCGTTTTATCGAAATGGCAAGAAGAAATGAAAGCGAGCTCCAAGCACGGCAAGCGGCAAGAAGCGTAAGCGAAACCACAAAATAAAACTCTGCCAGCTTTTAAACAAAGAATCTGAGTGGCTTGTTGAGTCCTCTACAAATCGCCGAAATCACAAGTCAAACCCACGTCACCAAGATTCAGATCAGCTCGTTTGGTTGAAGATCAAATTTGGAATCGTGAGTGATCGAAGACTCTTGTAACACTAGATTTTACATAGAATCAAGGTCTTTACAAAAGGAAAAAAACATGTCCCAAAAGTCCAGAATCATCTCATTATGGACCCTTCCCCAAATTACCACCACTAGAAAGCTCCATGCTTGTATTAAAGAGTTGATTGTCACATTTAAAGATATTTCATTGGGTTGGATGTTTATAGCCTAGAAGCTTGTGATCTGTCGGTGCCTTAATCTGAAAATAAATATTATCACAATCACTTGCACCCTTCTGACTCTTGGCATTTCCAAAGAACATTTGCACTGTTGTCCGATGTCAACTTGCCGAAACCATTCCATCCTCAATAAGTTCCTTGTTGTTGAGCTAATGAAGTTAATTAGATGGGAACCAATTAAGCCAACTTGGACAAGAGTTTCTCTCCTATACTAATAGGATTAAATAATAGAAACCATTTTTTCTGAAACGAACATTCCATGACAACACCTTCTATCTCCATTTACAACCAATTCCTATATGCAATGTTGTATCCTCAGTTCAACTATAGCCAAGATCTAGTTACTTCTATATTATATAATATCATGGATTCTCAAATGATTCTTCATCCTTTCTCATCCTCTTTTTCAATTTTTTTGGTTTTTACCTGATTTTCATCCTGGAGACAGGAAATTTTTGACATTGGAGGAACTGATTTCTGATCTTTAGGAATTGGTTCCTCCAATGGGAACCATTTCTCTTAAATTTTAAAATGAATAGTATTTCAAGATCTGATTCCTAAGCAACAGGATCTGTATCCTAAAACCAGAAACTGGTCCTTAAAAATATTTGTCGAATCCAATTTGAAACACCAATTCCTTGATGAAACATATCCAGATATGGGGCTAAGATGGCTAATCCAGTAAAATTGCATTTGTCTATTATTTTAATTTTCTTGATCACTTTATTACAATATTGAAGACAAGAATTAGTTTTAAAAACAAAAACAAAAAACAAAAAACTATTTTTTGTAATATTTATATTTTTCATATTTTTAAATATTGTGATTCCTCGTTCCCAGAGTTTTGAGAGGTACATTTCCACACTGTACCCATTTCCACATTTCATGCAACCTAGTATGAGACAAAAGCATTTCCAGCATCAGACCTCAACACTCCCATAAAAGATGTAATGTCAGAATTCAATACATTAAGTTGGATCTTTAATTCAAGAACTGAGATATGTTAGCACAATGTAATTTGAAAGCAAAAGGAAATAGACAGCAGATTGTAAAACATGCAAAACCTTGACCAATATGTGAACAGAAAAAAAGAAAACAATAACTCCATAGAAAATACATACTTTGCAAGATGCCGATGAGCATCAATCATTACTAGTAGTACATCATAGAGAAATAATGATCTCCATGCACTTTCAGTGCGTTGTGTGACATCCACACTGTAAAAGCGGCCAGAACTACTGCGCATGATACCTGGTGTATCAAAAAAAAGCTGTAAAGACATAGTTAGCAATTCAATCTATAAATCCAAAAGGCATTAGCATCAGTCAGTATCCAATTGCCATTTTCTCGCTGTATACATTTAACAACTACCTATATGATTTTGACTATGGCTGAGGAAGACTGCAAGAGCCTAAATGGTGAAGAAGTATTCAACAAGTAAACATCCACTTTTATTACATATGTAATAAATTACTTCTCTACAGAAATTCAAGGTCTAATGAATATCACAACCATAGCGTTACTCTTGTTGCACCCATATGTTTGTATATTGGACTTCTACATTTCTCTCGTTTACTAAGTTCAAATTAAAATCCAAACATCTCTTGAATAGGCAAATTTCATGCCTTGATCATTTAACAACTTTAGATTCCGAAAGACCACTGGAGCAAGATAGTTGCATGCAACTTTGCATGTTTTATTCCATATGTCGACTCTGGCTGCACAAATGCATGATCAAAAGCTATCGACCAGATCCCTCTAATTACCCGTTTGAGTAACATACCAAACAAAACATGCAAGTGACAGTTATGGTGCAAAGGTCAGCAAGAAGATCCACCCATCCAAAAGGTAATATCCTTGAACCTATGTAATATCCTTGTTCTCCCTCTCCACAACTTTGTGCATATTTGTGCATACTTTAATACCAGAAACACCAAAGGACATGGGAAACAGATGGTCATCTACCCATATTTGGCAGGAAATGTGAAGCACAGGTCTGACATCCAAGGGGACATGTACAGATGAAGCACTGCTTTATTGTTATAAATACACCAAAACATAATCAATAGATGAGCCTATGGAAGAATTAACAAGTACTTCATACTCTTCTAACAGTGAAATAATGCCAAATACAGAAGGCTTCATATTCTTTCAAACATTTAACTCCTACTAGGTATTCTTTCCTGTTCAGTGGATAGAAAAGAACAATACAATCAAACTATTAGATCAGAAGATCAAAAGATAAAGTTTCAACTTCAACAAGAAGGAGATCTGGTAAGCATACAATTTGTGTGTCCCCATTTGTCATCACTCCAAGAATCTCATGAGTTGTTGTGTTTGTCTTTCGTGAAACTGCAGCAACCTTCGTTCCAACCTGAGCCATGAATAACATAGATGATTATAGCAGCTAAAAAATATAGGTAGGCACATCAATTTACCAATAATAAGAATCATTCGGGATGGTGTCTATCAAATATATTAAATATATTAAGAAACCTGTGCTGTAATTTTGTGTACACTGACTTAAGGAACATATTAAAGAAGAATAGGTTTCACAACAAGGCCATACTCTTAAAGTGATCAAAATTGAATAAAAATGTTTGCAAGTGGACAGCCAATGTATTTGCTTCTTCAATGGTGTAGGCTAAGATACCAACCTCAGTAGTAATATTACATATGGTACAACTAGCTACTGAGAGTAGCAATCTTTAGCACAGGATAACTACCTACTTGTTATATATAAAGTAACTCATATTATCCAATAAGGGCCTGTTCAATTTTCTGAAGTTCTTTATGGAATGATCTCTGAAATAGTTTTGCAGGGAAAATTGTGTGAACTGGATTTTCATCATGATGTCCATTTTCCTGTTTCTGCTGATTCCTCTATAAATGTGTGATGTAAAAGGTGTACTATAATATTAAAAGAAACCGACATTGGTGCATTAATCTTCATTCTTTTGTACGTTACATGGAAAAAGCCAAAACATAGCAAGTTTTTAAAATTCCACTTCATTTGCTATTCCAGGTTCTCAGCCCTGGTAGCATCCTTTAAATTCAGATTCTTCAACTAATAAACTAATTAATAAAATGAAAACAAAAGATTAGCCATATAATTTGTCGAAGACAATTTGCCAGCATTGGCAGCTCCAATAATTCCCACCATGAGTGACTTTCATTCCTCTTCAGTGAATTCCCCTTTTTTTCAGAGTCCTCATCCAGTTGTTCCAAAGATCCTACTTAGTACTGGCAATGCCTTGGCCAATTAAAAAGCAAAGTTACGAGACTGGCAAATCTCAGCAACTCAACAAAACGATAATTTTGTGCAGAACAATTAATAATTAGATTCCATCCACAAATCTATAAAAGGTGCATCCATCAGTACATCTCATCAAATATGCTAATAAAATTTGGCACTCAAAATTTGTCTCCAATCTCAAATCTCACCTATGAGTATGCCTCGTATATGCCCTTGAAGAGCTAGCACCTAAGCGCTAGCCACTCCTAGTCTAATTATCTCATGCAGATGTGGAGCTGTCAGTTAGTCAAGGGTCTAAAATACCAGTGTGACAGAGAGATCATCAGCCCCTGTGCCAAGCTAGCCCAAATCGTCAAGAAATTCATCCTTTACAACCCAATCAAATTCCTAATCAATCTGATCGAATACAATTGGATCCATATGCTTTGGTTGCAATTGTTTTGTGGCCAGCTGAAGGTGGCAGTAAATGAAGACTTGCTTGTCCAGTCCCCCAAGCTCCAACTTGTTATGCTTTTTGCTGTGGATGAATTACAACATTGACTAGTTGCATTCACAACCTGAAGCACTGCAAGGCTCACTCAAAACCATTGGATCAATAAACAATCACTTAGCTTCATTAACTAATCATTGGAGTTCACTTGGAATTGGTTATTTGGCTCAATATCTGCTTAGTTATCTGTTACGAGTCTAGATAGTTTTAGTTCAGTTTCCAAAGGGCCTCATATTTACTGCTGTTCTTGATCTCAATCTAACTTGCAAAATATCCTTGGAAGATAAATCATAAAATGAAAATCAGATCAAAAGCCGGGATAACTTGCTTTGCCAGTAATAATAAACATATTTTTGGAAGATAAACCATAAAATGAAAAACAGATCAAAAGCCAGGACTGCGTCCTCCGTATCAGATTGTATGATCCATTGTTGTTCTTGATCTTAATGCAATTCGCCTTCCCGGTAATCATAACTAGCATTTGCACCAAAATGTTGCAAAAGAAACACCGTAAGGCATAAATTGAGGAACAATCACTACATGGGAATGGGCAAATCTAAACGAGATGCGAATATGTAGCAGAAATGAAATCCTAACGCTGTATAAACAGAAGTTGATTTAGGGTGCCTCACACTATTTTTTATTAATTATTGAATTAATATTGCATATAAATCTCATAAAATTCAATCAACTTATAATTTAAGGCTCTGATCTAAATTTGACTTTGGGTCATTAACAGGGTGATGATGTGTCTCAAGTACTTAACCACTAAACCATAGGCCAACAAAGAAAAGACTGCAAAATGTTACAGGCATTACCATAGTAAACCCAATGACTCAACACACAAGAATTTTTGGGGGAGAGTGTTATTGGAATTAATAAATGGCATAACAGGAGCAGAACCCTTGTCTTGCTTCCAATCCTCGTTTACAAAGGAAAGCTCATTCTGAATGATATATCTTAGGTTTGGATCAGAAGGCAGAGTTGAAGCCTCTGATAAAAAAGAGCGACATTTTTCCTTCACTTCATTAAAGCGACTGTAAGTGGGAGTGGGAATATAATTTTTGTTAGTTTTGAAGGTAGATGGAGAATCAAATTTCCGTAATTTGTAAGGGAATGAACTGGTCTCATTGCAGTTGTTGTGGTCTAAAGTGGTTGTTAGCTATTTTTGTGGTTGATGCGAGTAGTTTTATGAGTGTGGCCTCAATGCAAAGTGTTCTTTGTCTTCTGTGCTTCTATTGCATTATCTATAAACTCATTCTGGTGAAAATTGGGCTAGCTAGGAATTTAATACAAGACCTGCTCTACCAGTGAGCTACCTGCCCTTTTGATGATGGGCATCTTTACCAGTTTGATATGAAGGTGTCAATTGGTACCTTGAACATTCCATTGGGTTAATTCCAAATGGTGTAGTAGCACATAGGTAACTTTTGCAGTGACGTTTCGGGGGAGTAGTTCAAGTTCTGCTGATATTCACCTTCTTCTGCTAGCTAAAAACGTGTTTTAGGTATGGTTACTCAAGGTTGAAGTTATGTAATGAGAAAGATCAAGGCCTAGGTTTTGGGCCGAGTTCTTTGTATGTTTAATCTGCTACATGTGCCTCTGGTTAGAGTTCCTTCTTGAATACTTACTTGAGTTGGTGGAACTCGGAGTTCATAACACTTTCCAGCTTATTTCAAAAATCATTCCATATTTTCATGCAGCATCGCCTCAAAGTTTCCATGTCGGCACTAGTTGCCTTTCCAGACCAATCCCGGTTCAATTATGCAAGTACTCTTCTTAATAGCATACGCTATGTTGGGTGCCAAATTATACATTTTTGTTATTGAAATTCAACTCGAGAATATGGTAATATGGTAATATGGTCATATGTTTATTGTGGTTTCTATTTTCCAGTTTTGGTCTGCCAATCATGTACGCAAGCTTTTTTTTTCTTATCTTCACAAGATAAGATAATGCATGCTATGTACGTTTAGGAACATTTGATTGGACCAATTTTTGAAGCTTGACGTCCACTCCCCTTCAGCTAAGTTCAGTGAATTTGTGTTTAGGTCTGATCCTTCTATTCCTCCTCTATTGCAATATTAGCCAATAGGTCTGCTACCATATTTCCTTATCTCTTTACATACTGGAAGCTGACCTCCTTAAACTTTCTAATTGCTTCGCTTGGCCATAGTGATCTTATGCTTATATCACTCGAGATATCTTTCAATAATTATTGTTTGAAAGATAATTGGACTGTATCATTCATATAAAGATATTCGAATTACTCATTTTTTTTAGTTTACTGCTTCAGTCATATGTAGTCTTCAATCACATACCCCTGGGATGCAGATCTCTGAAAGGTTACGCTCGTGGTTCTTGGTGGGCCATATATTTATTTTAAACCATCAGCGTTGTCACATACACTAGACTTGGGGAAGAAAAGCTAAAGAGTAAGAATATGGGAGAATATAGTAGAAAAACTGATAGGCCTAGGCCAATGTTAGTTAAGCACGAATTTATGGTTCTAGCAAAGTCTGTCAAAATGGTCAAACTGGCAGAGTAATTGAGGGCTTGATCAAACTCACTGGTCCTTGATCAAATCCACCAAGTCTTAGTGAAGTTTGATTAAATTCACCAAGCCTTGTTCAAACTGTGTGAGTCTTGGCATGCTTGGTAAGGCATCAAATTCGACCAAAATTAGTAAACTCAACTCGTTTAAAAGTCAAACCATGTTTTCAGCTGGTGGTTTAAGTGGCATCTAACCTACTGAATCTGAAAAAGTGTTGGCTCGTGTCCACCATCCTGGCCATCCCTGAATTTGAACAAGTGGGAGGAGTATGCATCAACTCTTCCCAACTAGGTTGAGTGTCAATATTTAAGCAAATTATTCTAGGTACCCATGGACAAGAATCTCAATGGTAGTTAGCTTGGATAATCGCTTTGGCACATTTTGTGTGTCCAAATTTAAGAAGAAGAGTGAAGAGAACTTTGGGAAGTAAATCCAAGAGAACTTTGGGCGGCGACCAAGATACAGACAGCGTTCAGAGGATATCTGGTTAGGAAATTTCAGTAAAAGCCTTCAAGGAGTTTTACAAGAATATCGCCAATCTCTTAATTAACATATTGGTTAATTTCAAGAATGTTTAAAGATTCATCCAGATTCATAAATATGGTTCAGATTTTTCATGTACCTGCTTTTTGTTGTGCCTCGTATTGGTATTGAATTGAAGAAAAATACTTGAAGCAATAGCAGAAACATCATCAAGAAATAATGATAATCATTACCCATAACGTTAATTAAGACTATATATACCTATTGTCTGCTGAAGACTCCTGTTCATCGCATTTGTTCCCTGCTGGAATGAGGGAAAGAGAAAATCCAATGTGATTATTTCAAAATATATTTATATAATTGGGGCACCAAGTCTCTTCATGACTGCTCTATCATCCCAATGGAGAGAGGCCATGATGATTCTATTATGATCCTGAAATACTTGCAGAAGACTTACAAGCCAATCAAAATAAAAAAGGAGGTGATTTAATCCGTTATGCCCTGTACCAAATTCTGCTTCTACCTGTATTTTTTGTTTGCTCACTGGATTGAGCTTCTGCTCTTGATTAGATGATGAGCCTATAGATTAAATTTGCTTACACAGCCTTTTCGCGTTAATATGCATAATATCTATGCTCTTCAAGGTTCCAGACCTACCTACAAGGAAGTTGCGAAGTTGCCCAACAAGGTCCTGTTGTGGTGTGGTATGCTCATTCTTTCCTCTTAATTTTATATACATTGAATATGCAGTGTTACAGTTCCAGGTTTATAAAGGATCTCATATCATTTCATCCCACCAAAGTAAGGAACCATCTGGATTTCCTTGCGAGTGAAAATATGATAACACTAGACTATGATCATAATATTAACATGATATTTTGCAGGAACCAGGACATGCAACCTTGTAAGACATTTGAAGAACGGCTTGCTCCCTGCAATAGTTTCTGCCCCTGCACCTGGATACATGGTTTGTAATTTTCTTATTAATTATCCATGACAAAGCATTTTAAGTAACATATATATGGAGGAGCTTCTACATATTTATTTGGGGTGCAATAGTTTCTACCCCTGCACCTGGATACATGGTTTGTAATTTTCTTATTAATTATGCATGACAAAGCATTTTAAGTAACATATATATGGAGGAGCTTCTACATATTTATTTGGGGTGCAGTTTGGTAGAGGCATATACTTCTCAGATGCTGCTGCAAAAACAACACAATATGGATTCTATGGCTTGGACGAACCACAAGGGTTTCTTATACTTGTAGTGGCATCACAACTGAACATTTCACCTGGAAAGATGAAATTAGGGTGCCAAATTGTTGGAAGATTTTTCTCTAGACCAGGTTTGCAAGATTGTCATTTTATCATTTATTTATTTGTTTGACTAGAAAAATCTGCAATTGGGCGAGTTTACTAATTGATACCAATAGATTCGGGTCACTGCCACTATTACTCCAAGTACTTATATATAAAGATACCCCTTCTTAAAACGGAAAGTACTTTATACAGAAAAGAAAACCCTTCATTAAGTACTAACAAAAATATATCAAGAAAGTTTAAACTTACTAATACATAAGGCTTCATTTTCAAAACTATCATCAATTAAGCTGCCCCTAAAAACTGCACTCCAGTCACTGTACTTGAAAGAATACATATTTCTTTGCCAGTTTTTCCCTATATAGATAGCCAAGCCATGAGATGTTGAAGACACTGGATTGGTTCTAAAAGGCTCTTGAGATTGGTCACAGTGAAATATAGTAAGAAAGCAGAAGGAATTCTCGGACAACAAAGAAATTAGCTTAGCGACATTGTTAATTAGCTGCCAGAAATTGCTGGAAAATTGTTTCAGGTAGTATGTTTACTGCATTCCATATCCCTATGGAAGCTATGAAACCAAACACTAATGTGCATATGTATCTATGCTAATAATATAGCTATGATAATAATATAGCTGAACAACACTAATTTTCTCCCCATTTTCTTCACAGGCCCTTTTGCCTGAAAGCCTGATATCAATTTAACTAAGTAATGTGAGAGATTAGCCATCAACGTTAATGGATCAAACATTAAGTCTCAAAAGCACATATGCAATGACACGCTTAGTGAGAGAACAATTGGATTCCTAAGTTCCAGCCTATTATGAGGATGCTCAATGTTCAAATTTATCCTCCATGTATTGCATTCATTGCAGGCTGCAGAGTTGTACTCTGCATTAAGAGATAATAATGAAGTTGTTAAATGTTTCTTGCTAATTTTAAAAGGTAATGTACATCAAAGACTGAATCTGTTTCTAATCATCCCTTGAACCTGCCCACGCTGCATCTCCATATCCAGTTAACTTAAAGACTTCACTTTTCTCGAGCAAGACACTGTAATTCAATGTACTTTTTACGTATCTGCAACTTCTCAACCGGCAGGGACTACCGCTACGACAGTGGCTCCCTTGTTAGATTTGTATATGTATAATATAGATTTAAAATAGTATACCGTCCAGAAGATTGTTGTGGGCATGTCATTGAAGGCAACTCTTGCTATGCCAAAGTCACATATTTTTAGCTTGCAATCAGCATTTGCCAAAACATTCTTCGGTTTCAAATCCCGATGATACACATTTGCTACAAAGAACATAAAGTTGACAAATTAGAGAATAGAATTCACATTTCTTCTTCCATACTAAGTTCCCTGAAATGGGAAGGTGCTTCACAGTGACAATAGATTCTTAGAAACGCAGTTAAAACTTAACAGGAATATTTGAACAGGATCGATGTCCTAAACCAGATACCCTTTAGTACACAAATGAGAAAGAAGCATATGCACTTCACAAAACACTAAAATATATATTTTTGGAAGTGAATAAAGCACAATTGCAATATGCAACTGCTTGAAATGATTTGTAAATACAATGCATGGGCAAATATAGAGATAAAAATTGTGAATCCTCAAATTGACTAACTAACTCTTGCAGTTACGGATGAAAATCTGAGCATTTGAAGATTAAACCATTATTCTGAAGAAGTGATTTCTAATCACTGAATCAAACTAAACTGGTTTGAGGGTTAACGGGCCGCATATGTCAAATTGTGGTCAAAAAACTGATCCTTAGACTTGTTAACAATTATAAAACAACAAAATAAAATCAACCAATCCAAAGTGCCAAAGCACGAGTTCATGTTATTTCCAAAGTGCCAAACCTTTAGCAACTCCGTTCAATTGAAAACATATTTTATTCCATGAGAAACAACTTGGTTTCAAACTTCAAGAATTCACTGAATCAATGGCAGACATGCCTTTTCTCTTAGCTCTATATTTTTATCTGTTCTACAGGCACCATGAAACAAACTCGTATAGAAGCATCAGCTTTTATTGGCATTTTCTTGATAAATTCTTTTGGTTTCTCTATATAGCCAACACGGACAAGGTCAGCCGCATAGCTAAGGTCAACTGCACAGGTACAGTACTCCATTGCAGGTGTGATATTGTAATGCAATGGTTAAAGATGAAGTTCTTTGACAATATTAGAACTTGCAAAACTCACAAACACCAATATCTCGAGATTTAGTGGTTGTATTCATTGTTAATTTTTATAAATGTGTTTTTCCTATCCATACAAGATCCTTTTTTTCTCAGATAATTGGCTTCAAAGCCACAATATATCGTGACATGGAAAGGTTGACAATCTTCATGGACTGGGCTTGATTCTTAAGGTGTAAATAGATTTATAGTCTATATCAATAATCTGTGAAACTTTTAATACACATTAAGAAAAGAATACTCTTAAATTATAGGCTCTGGCACTTCTACAATCTGCCACCATTGAATTATACTTTTGAGGCGCATTGATAGTGATCTTATGCTTATATCACTCGAGATATCTTTTAATAATTATTGTTTGAAAGATAATTGGATTGTATCATTCATATAAAGATATTCGAATTACTCAATTTTTTTAGTTTCCTGCTTCAGTCATATGTAGTCTTCAATCACATACGCCTGGGATGCAGATCTCTGAAAGGTTACGCTCGTGGTTCTTGGTTGGCCATATATTTATTTTAAACCCTCAGCATTGTCACATAAGCTAGACTTGGGGAAGAAAAGCTAAAGAGTAAGAATATGTCTGAGACTTGGGGGAATATAGTAGAAAAACTGATTTTCAAGCACTAAAAAATGTGTGCACCAACAAGACTCTTTTTACCGAGGTCAAGCAACCAGATTCCCCTCTCCATCCTGCAGTTGTTTCTCTCAACAATCCTACCGAAGTAGACCCCTCTCTCATCCTCATGATTGCTAATGAAACTGTTTCTCTCGACAATCCTACCGAAGTAGACCCCTCTCTCATCCTCATGATTGCTAATGAAGCAGGCACCTCTGCTATACCTCTATTTACCCATAATTGTCAGATCAAGCATGAATTAGCTACTCTTATCATCGACAATGGGAGTCAAAAGAATCTTGTGACCCAATACTTGGTTCAACGCCTTAACTTCCCACCACTCCACACCCAGCCCCATATTCCCACCACTCCACACCCAGCCCCATATCAGTGCCCTTTCTGTGATAATGTGATGTGAAATGTTTCTCCTCTCAATTGTGTCGATCTATTACTTGAAATTCCATATCAACAAGCTAGGCACGTTGAAATTCCATATCAACAAGCTAGGCACGTTGTTTAACATGATAGAGATCGCCAACACCACTTGTAGCACAAGGGTGGTCACATCTATGTACTTACATCCTCTTCGCTTAAACCAACAACCTCTTGTTGGCAAAGCTCTCGTTAAGAAAGTCAGTTTGAACCAATTAGTTTCTTTGTGCTTGGCTTGCCTTGTCAAACCAAATAACCTCACTAATTCGATACCCCCTGATATCGTTCCCCTGCTTCAAGAATTAGCAGATGTATGCACACAACCCACGGGGCTACCCCCAGTGGCCTCTCACTAACTTACCTCGCCCTCCACCAGAATGCCAAAGCCATCGTTGTGGAACTGCATGGCTTGGGGATTCGAAAACGCAATGTGGAGTTGGTGTTCTCCCCCAATTCCATTGCCCTACCATGCATCCACCTGGCTATTCTCTCCATTGGAGAAATCCTCAGGTCAACTGCACAAGTACAGTACTCCATTGCAGGTGTGATATTGTAATGCAATGGTTAAAGATGAAGTTCTTTGACAATATTAGAACTTGCAAAACTCACAAACACCAATATCTCGAGATTTAGTGGTTGTATTCATTGTTAATTTTTATAAATGTGTTTTTCCTATCTATACAAGATCCTTTTTTTCTCATATAATTGGCTTCAAAGCCACAATATATCGTGACATGGAAAGGCTGACAATCTTCATGGACTGGGCTTGATTCTTAAGGTGTAAACAGATTTATAGTCTATATCAATAATCTGTGAAACTTTTAATACACATTAAGAAAAGAATACTCTTAAATTATAGGCTCTGGCACTTCTACAATATGTCAGCATTGAATTATACTTTTGAGGCGCATTGATAGTGATCTTATGCTTATATCACTCAAGATATGTTTTAATAATTATTGTTTGAAAGATAATTGGACTGTATCATTCATATAAAGATATTTGAATTACTCAATTTTTTTAGTTTCCTGCTTCAGTCATATGTAGTCTTCAATCACATACCCCTAGGATGCAGATCTTTGAAAGGTTACGCTCGTGGTTCTTGGTTGGCCATATATTTATTTTAAACCCTCAGCATTGTCACATAAGCTAGACTTGGGGAAGAAAAGCTAAAGAGTAAGAATATGTCTGAGACTTGGGGGAATATAGTAGAAAAATTGATTGTCAAGCACAAAAAAATGTGTGCACCAACAAGACTCTTTTTACCGAGGTCAAGCAACCAAATTCCCCTCTCCATCCTGCAGTTGTTTCTCTAGACAATCCTACCGAAGTAGACCCCTCTCTCATCCTCATGATTTCTAATGAAGCTGTTTCTCTCGACAATCCTACCGAAGTAGACCCCTCTCTCATCCTCATGATTGCTAATGAAGCCGGCACCTCTGCTATACCTCTATTTACCCATAATTGTCAGATCAAGCATGAATTAGCTACTCTTATCATCGACAATGGGAGTCAAAAGAATCTTGTGACCCAATACTTGGTTCAACGCCTTAACTTCCCACCACTCCACACCCAGCCCCATATCAGTGCGCTTTCTGTGATAATGTGATGTGAAATGTTTCTCCTCTCAATTGTGTCGATCTATTACTTGAAATTCCATATCAACAAGCTAGGCAAGTTGTTTAACATGATAGAGATCGCCAACACCACTTGTAGCACAAGGGTGGTCACATCTATGTACTTACATCCTCTTCGCTTAAACCAACAACCTCCTGTTGGCAAAGCTCTCGTTAAGAAAGTCAGTTTGAACCAATTAGTTTCTTTGTGCTTGGCTTGCCTTGTCAAACCAAATAACCTCACTAATTCGATACCCCCTGATATCGTTCCCCTGCTTCAAGAATTAGCAGATGTATGCACACAACCCACGGGGCTACCCCCAGCACGTTCTATTGAACACACAATCGCTCTGGTAGACACCTCCAGTGGCCTCTCACTAACTTACCTCGCCCTCCACCAGAATGCCAAAGCCATCGCTGTGGAACTGCATGGCTTGGGGATTCGAAAGCACAATGTGGAGTTGGTGTTCTCCCCCAATTCCATTGCCCTGCCATGCATCCACCTGGCTATTCTCTCCATTGGAGAAATCCTCACCGCCGCCAATCCATTCAGCATAGAAAACAAGATTAAGAAGCAGGCTCAGGATTCTGGATCCGTGATCACTTTCGCAATCTAAAATCTGATAAAAAAGGCCCGTGCCACCCAATTGCCTGTTATTCCCATAGAGGGTAACACAAAACCAGAGGGTTGTATTTCTAGTTTAGGCCTCCTCTTGCAGTCTACCATTAGCGGTTTCCATTCAGTGGACGTCAAGCAGGAGGACATTGCCATGCTTCCGTACTTGTATGGGACAACAGGAAAGAGTAAGGGAGTCATGTCCAACCATGGAAGTTTGATTGTAGAAATTCTGAGCAAGGACGATATGGGAGTTGGGGACAATATATATTTGTGCATCATCCCGATGTTTCATGTTTTAGGTTTATCTATACCATTTCTTGCATTGCAACTGGGAATACCATGGCGGATGCCCAAGTTTGCTTTGGGTGAAATGCTTTTGACCATAGAGTGCAAAAGAGAGAATTCCCTGCCTGTTTCTCCACCCATCCTGGTAGCTTTAAATAAGTCTCCAACAATTACTAAGTACGTTTTGCCTTTGCTTCAGTTGATCAAGTCCAGCAGAGCACCGCTTGGCAAAGACATCCAATCAAGTCCAGTAGAGCACCGCTTGGCAAAGACATCCATCACCGTTGCTACCTTCATCACTATCACCCCTTAAACATGGGGAGAGATAAGTTGCATATCAAGAAAATAGAAAAAAGCACAAACAAGCAAGTTACCTTCTCCAAATGGAGAAATGGCCTCATCAAAAAGGCATATGAGCTTTCCATTCTCTGTGACATTGACATTGTGCTCATTATGTTCTCACCGTCTGGAAGATTGAGCCAATTTTCTGGAAAGAAACGCAAGATAGAGAATGTTATTGCACAGTTTGTCAATCTGCCAAGGCATGAACAGGGCAGGCTTCAAAATTAAGAATTTCTCAATCGAGCACTCAAGAAATTGAAGTGCGAGAGCAAACTTGCAAATCATTTGCCCAATGCAAGAAATGTTTCCAATGTAGACAATTTACAGATGGCCATGAAAGACAAGATAGTCCTACAACCAAGATACTTGCAACAAAACGTGAATCCAAACAGTGCAAGTACCAATGACAATCAATTGGTCTGCTAGATCATACAAAGAGATCAGCAATCAAGTCTTCATAATTTTTAGAACACAGGCATTCGAATGGCATACTTACTATCATGGATTGTGTAGAAGAATGTATGCTGAATGGAGTAGTTTTCCCAGGGAATCCACAGGGAGGGCATGGTAATTATCTACTGGGCAGCCATGCAAGTGATTCAATATTTCCCCAATTCCCTGTACTGCCCGTCACTCACTGATTTTCAATGTATTCGATCACAGGGGAATGCCCGTCACTCACTAATCTTCGATCGTAGGGAATATTGAAAAGAAATCCACATTGGGGTTTGGGAACTGAGGGTCTTAAACATATGGGTAGTCGAGAATGCACGGCCCTCCCCATCCTCATGGCCTTCCTCCTGCACAAAAAGCTCGTGCAGCACAGGACGGACTAGCTAGGTAGACGGACGGACAAAAAGCTCATGCAGCACAGCACGGACTGGCTAGGTAGACGGACGGGCTGCACTAATAACTATTTTTTAATGAATTTTTGGATGGCAGAGAATTGTTGAATCGTCTAACAATAGATCTAACAGTTAAGATTAAGACAGGAAGACATTTAGGGGAGTTCATTTCAGAGGGAAACGCCTTACGACGTAATGAGGTCACTGTGGGAGATTTGGCATAACTCTTCATTGGAGAATCCAATTGGGGTTAGACTGGTGGCATTGGAAAGAGGACACAGAGGGCTACCAAAGGTCGTAATTTCAGAACTGGATGTTCTGAAAGTACAGAGATACATTAGAGGCAATATCGAGCTCCTACAAAGAAAAAAAAGGTGTGTAGATTTTTTTAAATTTTTGCTTAAGATTGGCTTGAAATTTTATTTTGAAGGAATTCAAAGGGCTAGTAGAGCATTATTATCGGTAACTGATGCCTCGAGGAAAGAAAATGCAAACACCTAGTAAGGAACCTGAAAGCTCTAGCATGAATCATGAAGAAGAGGAAGAAATGATACATTATATATCAAAATTACAAGACCAAGTGCAAAAAATGTCAGCCTCACAAAAGCTAACAGAAGCTAAGATAAATGGCATGGAATCTAAGATAAATGGCGTGGAAGCTAAGATGGATGATTGGAAGACAAATTTGAAGACAGACATGGATGATTTGAAGACAGACATGGACAATTTGAAGACAGACATGGACGAATTGAAGATAAATATGAATAAGTTGCTACAAGAAATGGTCACTAAGGGTGAAAGAGTAGTAAAGGAAACTAAAAATGAGAACAAAAGAAATGTTAATCGTGATTCCATAGACTCTAATGTGGGATTGAAGACCCATCGTATTCCAAAAATCGATATGAGGAAGCTTGATGGCAAGGATCCCGCAACATGGATATTACAGATGGAGCAATTTTTTGATCTCAATAATGTGCAAAACACACAAAAG
>APFE031521224.1:0-31016 GCA_000404065.3 Pinus taeda | reverse complement strand
AAAAACACAGAATGGAGCAGTTGAATGAACTAGATGAGATCAGACAAGAAGTAATTCTAAGAACTGATCTAGTTCAATATCAAAGAGCTAAGTGGCATGATAGATATATCAAAGAGAAAAAGTTTCAAGAAGGAGATTGGGCACTACTATTTGATTCCAAGTTTAAAGACTTCAAAGGAAAATTCCAGACTCATTGGCTTGGGCCATATGAGATCGACAAAGTCTTTAACAATGGAGCAGTAAAAATCAAGACCATTGATGAATTTCAAACTCCTCTTATTGTGAATGGCCATAGATTACAAATTTATCATAAGCCACTCTCAAAAGAGGAATTTGTCAAGATGTTTCAAGAGAATTCTGCAATGAGGTTGGTGAAGAAGAATCCTTCTTCCCCACCAACCTAACCTTTATTCCTTTCTATCAAAAAAAAAAAAAAAGTTGTATAAGCCTGAAAACCCATCTCTGATTGGCAGTCTTATACAGAAAATGTAGAGTGAAAATCAGGGACACCTGATACTCTATATTTTCCAAAAAAAAAAAAAATTCCTTTCTTTATCATTTCCATTTTTTTTTCACTTCACTCACCTCATCTCACTTCATTTCATTTCCATTTTCACTCCACTCACTTCATTTCACTCCATCTCATCCATTCCATTCCATCAATAAAAGTTTTTTTTTCCATGATAATTTCCATTCAGATAGTTATGGTCTCACTATCTTTTTTTTAGCTAAATGGTTGTTGTGCCAAGTTTCCGCAGTCGGAATCAGTTTCCGCAGCCAGAAGCAGTTTCCGCAGCCACCACTCTGTTTTTCAAAATTACAGTCAAGGTGTTAGTGCAATAAAATAAAAATGCAGGTATGACCAAGCATGAAAACATGGATATGGGGCATCCGCAGACATCAACAGGGAGCAACTGAGTCAGGACTAGTGGACAACAAAGACAAGGATTCTAAAGGTATGGTCAAAAATTTATTTCAAATAGCAATTAAAGGCACAAATTTGCATAGTTATTGAACCATTAAAACTCACTATGTGCAATGATTATTATGATAGCTCCACTACCATTCCACGACCTCACTCCATAACTCATACATTTACTCCCTAAACGGTCTCATGATTATTTCGGGTTCAACTCATAGATGAACTACACTCCCGCACTCCACTTACATTCATGAGACGTGACCTATGTGGATACGGCTCCTCTCCACCGTACTCTGTGCAGTCATTTTACCAAATGTAACGTCTCACGCAGCCGTTAAATTCAAAATCCCGACGCCATTTCACTTGTGTTAAGCCGCACTTCATTAGTATATGCCTCCATTCTATCTCGGCTGCTCATCCCCTGTTCCACTTACAACTCCTGAACATTCCAATTCCCGTATCCATTTCGACCATCGTTCTTCCACAAACAGAACCATCTTACCACTGATAAAACCCTCATACAATAAGCAGTTGAATTTCAGAGAAGGATTTTTTACAGAGGAAGATGGGACGACTACTGAGGGCAGAGCCGGAAGGGCTTAAATTTCTAGAAGGGTACCCTCAGGCAAAGGAATTGCTGAAGAAAGCCAAATGGCTTCGTTTCATCCAGAAATTCAAAGGCCATAATAAGGAGGTCACGAAAGCATTTGCAAGGTCTTTCAATGACCAGGTGGTAGAGATTGGGGACCTGAAATTCATGGTCACCGAAGCCTCAATTGCTACAACTAGAGATTTGCCCCGGGAAGGTGAGTGCTGGTTTAAGAACAAAAGTCTGGACGAGCAAGCATGGAGAGTCATATTGCGTAACCTAGGTATGGACGTTACCGTATTTACAAGAGGGATTCTTGTTAATGCACTGAAAGAAGAATGGGCAGGCCTACTATTAATCATTCAAAAATTTATTACTTGTGAAGGCCGGTTTGTTACGATGTACATGTATCACACTAGGCTCTTGATGAACTTTCTAGAGAAACAAGCTCTTAATTTTCCCTATTTTTTACTATTGAGTTTGAAAAAGATGAGTGCTACAGTCCAAAAGAACATGGGAGATATAGAGCCTCATTTGTACCATCATGGATTAGTGAGAATTCTAGTCGAAGACCAGTTGAAAAGAAACAAAGATACTTGGGAGAGGTTTCTAGTGAGGAACTATTTTCAAGAACAATCTGAAGCCCCGGGAAATAGTACACCAAAGGCACCGAGAAAGAGTAGGAGAAAAGGGAAAAGTGTCATAATCCAAGACTCTCCTATTGATAAAGCTAAAGAAACTGTTCAAAAAGAAAAGGAGGAAAGAATTAAGGACAAAAAGCAAAGAAAGTTGAAGGGAAAGAGGAACCTACAAGATGTTTATCAATCACCAAAACCTTCTATAGAGGAAGATTATCAAGTATTATCAGAGAGACTAGTGCATCTCCAACAACAAGCTGCCACAGCTAGGAAGGAAGAAAAAGGGAAACAAATTATGGAAGAGGAAATTACTAGTCCACAGTACTTAAGAAGGAGCAGCAGACTCAAAGGAAAGTGGAGGAGAACACAACTAAAAGGACCCCACTTCATTGACTTGGGTGGGGAAACACCTGAGAAACCTCAAGCAGGCCACAGTCCACCTCATCCTCTGCCTGATATTGAAGCCAACCCTTCTGATGTTGATGAAAGCCCTTCTCAGCCAGAACTAGAAGACAGTCCTCCTCCTCAACGAGATTTTGAAACCAACCCGAGGAAAACACCTGAAATTGATCCAAAACAGCAAGAGGTATATGACTACCTCGAATATTTAGAGAAGACAGCTGCAGGCCCGAGCACACCATCCATTCTTCCTCACATGACACAAGATGCACAGGTTCAAGCTTTGAAACGGGAAGTGTTTGAATTGGAAGTTCTAAATAGGCACATCAAACAAGAAAACGAGGCATTAAAAGAGCAAAGCAAAGTGGACAAAATTATTCATGATAATACCATGTTGCATATGGGATTGTGGCAGAAGAAGAACAAGAAACTAAAGAAGAAGTGTAGGAAGTTGAGCAGGGAATTAATCAATCTCAAGTTCAGAGGTTTGATAAGGAAACTCGGGATGGTAGTAGCACAAAGAAAGAAGAGGAGAGGACTGGATGTCTTAGCAAAGGCTTCAGAATACATAGACTAAAGGGAGATGACTAAATTTTGGTTGCATGAGGACATGCAACACCTTCACAGTGGGGGTATGTTGAGTCCCAAACTTAAACCTTCCCTACATTCCTTTTTAGCCTTTTTCTCCAGTTACCTGAACCTCTAAGCTATAAAATCACTGCATAATAGTTTAAAATGAGTATATAAATGGTTTCCTAACTATGTTTTGTGACTGATATTTGGTTTAGATTTTTGTTCAACCAGCTGCGGAATCTACCACTTTCCGCAGCCAGAATCAGTTTCCGCAGCCTTTTTGTTAAAATGTATGCTACAGGTGTCCATTGAAGAACTTAGCCACATGGGCAAGCTATAAAGGACGTGGACGTGGAGCGTGTCCCCTTGGTTCAGCCAAATCATCCATATAAGCTTGCGGTCAAGGTTGGTCAAACAGTGGTCAACATAAAGAGTTAAGTGGTGGCACGGCTCTGTTTTCAGCACGAGGAGGTTTGCGTGGCAAGGTCCTGAGTTTTAGGAGGTGCATTAACACCTAGGGACTGCTCATCGACCGAATCCAACAAACCATCTCTTGGATTTATTGTCCATGGCCACCATACTGCTATAACTTCGGATTTTGTCTTTTACGTGCTTGGCTACCTGCGCAGGCCGTGTTAGTTTGTTATGTATTTTTCTGCTATAAATAACGCATCTCCATATCCGTATAATTAGTTAGTTTTTGTGTAAAATTTGACTGTTCTAAGAGCCTTGGAGCCGAGACTTAGTCTCTATTTCATGATTGTTTTGCAATATATGAGAAAACGCTGATTACTCGTTCAAATTCGTGATTGGTTCTGAATGACCGAGGGTACAGAGGGCCCATGTACACTAAGGTCTTGTAGCTGATGTATAGCTTTATGTTTTTTTTACGTTTTACGCTTTTGATACCATAGATACTTGCTGTATATATATTAATTTGCTCATGGTTGATGTCATTTTCATGTTCATAAGTTCTTTCATGCTTTTATTTGATTGACAATTGAACAGTGTTTGCATTTCAGTATCTGATAGGAAGCCCGGGCAGTACATATAGGTTTTGATGACTAATGACATGATGGGATTATCTTGTCCCACTGTTGATTTTTTTTATTGATTTTATTTGCAGCATTGCTTATTTCTTAGTTTTTCTTTGATTCATTTACTTTGCTGCAAGTTAGTGATTAGACTATTCATATCATTCTTCAGTTACCAAATGATGAGGGATTGTAAGAGTGAATGTGTAGCTTATGAGGATACCTTTTCCCCCACTGCAAAATGGGCCACCATCTCGAATCTCTTTTCCTTGGTAGCTCCAAATGGATAGAAATTCCATCAATTGGATGCAAAAATTTATTTCTTGAATGGAAACCTGAAAAAAATAAATAAATAAATAAAATATAAAAATAAATAAATAAATAAAATAAAATAAATAATAATTAAAAATAAATAATAAATAATAAATAATTAAATAAAATTAAATAAATAAATAAATTATATTTCAACCATAATGTTTCGCTGTGAAGGGACATGAGCATAAAGTATTTAAACTCATAAAATACTTATATCGCCTAAAATAAGCACCACAATCCCGGTCTGAAAAAATTGACTAAGAATCTTCTAAAACTAAATTTCAAACACTTTAATCTTGATGATACAACTTTATTTGTCAATAAAGTTGGAAAATCTATTGTTTATCTTGTGGTATATGTAGATGATCTATTGATAACAAGGAACAATGAAATTATATTACATCCATAAAGTAAGAATTGAAGAAAGGATTTGAGATGACAGATTTTGGGCATCTTCATTATTATTTGGGTATTGAAGAAACTCAACATCCAAAATATATATTCCTCTCTCAAAATAAGTAAATTGGATATTTTTTGAAGAAATTTGGCATGGTTTCATGAAATCCTTTGTCCACTCAAATGGAACAAAATTTAAAGCTCGCATCTAGAAGGAAACGAATTTAAGGATGCAACTAAGTATAGACAACTTGTAGGAAGTCTTATCCACATCACCACTACAAGATGATACATTTCATTTCATTTTGGAATCTTTTCCGGGTATATTAAAATGCCTTGTGAGGGTCATTGGTCTACTGCAAAAAGAGTTCTAAATTACTTGAAGGGAACTCAAGACTTTGGAATCAAATATATAGAGGTCAATGACTTCAACCTAATTAGATATTTTGATTCAGACTTTGATGGAGATAAGGAAAAAGGAGTATCTACTTCGTGTTATGTTAAGGTTGGATCATGATTTGCCTCCTAGAGGTCACGCAAATAGCCAGTTCTAACATATTCCAAAACAATGGAAGAATATGTGGAAACTACAAAAGCATCCAAATAGGTTGTGTGGCTCAAGAAAATTCTTGAATATTTGCAGGAGAAACAATTGTACTCTATTCCTATTCTAGTTGACAATAATTATGCAATTAAATTGGCCAAGAATCCAAAATTCCATGATCGAACCAAACATATCAATACAAAAGTATCATCTGATTCGACACCATGTAGAGGCCAAGACCATTCACCTATGAAATTTTTCCACAAATGAGAAAATTGCAGACATGTTCATCAAAGCACTTGGAAGATAAAATTTTGAAAGATTTAGAATGACTCTTGGACTCACAAACATCCCTTCATATTAAGGGGGGAATCTTAGACACCTAATCCTCTATGATTGAGTGAATGTAAATACATAAATAGTAAATTCTTGATGGTGTTGGATCCCGTCAACATGCAAAGGGGTCTCCTCAATGAAAAGTTCCAATTAGACATCACACTATTTGGTGTAGGAGCCCTTCCAGAATTAAGGCATGGTTGCTATATGTTATTATATATTTGCCTTGGATACAATGTTCAGCATGAGAGAGAAATGTGTATGTACTTTCTAATGAAAAAGTGAGTATGCCCTGTGGAATGTTTAGGTGAAGAATGTATCAAGGTTATTTTACCGAAAGGGAGATAAAAGTGAGCCTTTAAAAGGAGAGTAATAGTATTATTCTAGTAAAGACACACGAGCATATACATATGAATGAATCCTTGATCAACTAGGGAAATAGTTCATTTAGAGGCAATGATTGTTAAAACACATACAACACACATTCAACAATATAAGTACCAAAGCCACTGAAATAGTTCAATTTCTTTAGTACAGATGAAAACAACATACATCACAAACATTCAAAGAATATTCCTACAATATTTATCACATATGCATGAAAGTGTGTTGGCTCAACGAGATTCGAGTATTAAGTAAAAGTTCCAAGATGCATTGGTACAGTGAACACCGCTAGCTCCAATAGTGGAGAATTAGAGAAACCACTTGTTCCTCCAAAAGAACTAGCTTCCTCTCTAATGCTTAGTAAGAGGAGAAAAGGTGAAAAGTCATTTGCATGAGCTATGAGGGCATATATATAAAAAATGGGGTGACTATTCACCTCCATTGTGACTCTTGGACTACCCTTATGACTATTTGACTTTTCTATGACATTTTGACTCCTTCATGACTTTTCACAGTGATCTAGGTGGATATTGGTGGCCACCTGCAAAGTCCACCTATACCCCCACCATTGTTTCTCTCAGCATTTTTAGTTTCCTTAATTGTAGCACAACTTACTATTTTTAATATTTTTTCGGGTCCTAAACTTCTGGAGCTGTTTTGAGGCCCTAAACGACGTTTTTTGGGAAATCTAGTGGCAACATGGGTCCATGGACTGACGTTTCTCTTCCCAAAGTGGTATTGCTCGGATAGATCTTTCTAACGAGCTATTGTACGCATCAAACGGAGATCGTATGCCAAAGTTACGACCCCGGGAAGTTGATGTACCAATTTACCCAAACGAAGCCCATAGTTTGGCGTTTCATCTTCTAGGGTTAGGTTTTTGAATGTTAAGGGTTTTCCATTGTTTCTCAACAATAAATAGGCCTTCGAGCCTCATTGTAACACAGTTGAGAGGCATGTAGCCACCACATCTCTTCTCAGAGATAGCTACCATCGCCCTAACTGGTTTATTTCCATTACTGTTTGTAAGACATTTTCAGTATTTACATTAGTGAAATGAAGTAGATTATTTCCGCTGCATATATTGTGTTTATGGTTATCTCTATAATTTTTTGTGTTCATGTTTAAGTCCAGATCAGTGGGTATCAGAGCAGTCTACTTTTTATGTATTTTTCTTTTGCATGTCCCCAACGAGGTTGGGATATAAGGAGTTAGGGCTTGAAACTGGTCGAACCTTTGCAAGACCAGCCTCGCAAATCCCGACGACCTCCCATGGCGGATGAGAAGAAAGACGAGGGGGCAGGATATCTTATCAAAATATTGCTCGAAGAAGCCCTCGAGCGACAAAGGAACGCGATGATGGACAACATTGCCCAGATCCTTCAGTGGCTACCCAGAAGTGACGCATCGGCTTCCTGTAGCTACTCTGGAAATGCCATGCCCTTTAAGGTACACGTTAATTTTTAAATCCCCTTATTCGAGGGTCAGATAGATGCAGATGCTGTAGATAAATGGTTAAATTTGCTAGAGGGTTATTTTTCTATTCATGAATTTTCGAGTCGGGAAAAGATTGTTTTCGCTCTTCTCAAAGCAGCCCCCCACGTCAAGGACTGGTGGGAAACCTACTGCGAGCATAAGGATGAAAATACCGGCTCACTATTTTCAGCCACACCCACTTGGAATTCATTCCGGGATGCCATCAAGGAGCAATATTACCCTGTCGAAATCTATGAGGATGAATACATAAAGTGGACCACGCTGCCATAGGGAAGGGACCAAGACGTGCTAGAGTTCACCAATCTTTTCCATACCCTTCACACAAAGTTGGGTATCAAGGATTCAAAGCAGAATTTGATACTCAAATACTGCGGCTTCCTGCACAAGTACATCCAGGAAGAAATAGAATTCCTGAACATCTCCTCGCTCAGCACAGCATACCGATATACCATCAAGGTCGAGAAAAAGTTTAAACAAAAGAAGCGAGACTTTGGATCTGCAAATCCGAAGTAAGGGAAAGGTGCCCCTAAACCACAAAAGAAAGGACACAGGAAAATGGTGTGAGTTCCATAAGAGCTCCACTCACAACACAAGTGAGTGTCGGGCCAAGCAATCACTGGTGGCTGAGCTAAAGGTTTCAGAATCAGATGCATGTTCCGACTCTAAGTCAGAACCCGACAAGGGGAATGATAAAGGGAAGTAGATCATTGATGCGGATCCCAATGCCACTATTGCTACCGCCAAGATCCAGAAAAATGAACCCAAAGATCCAGAGGAGGAGGAGTGTCTCTTCCACTCCCAGATGTGGGTAAAGGGCTTCCTGCTACAATTCATTATCGATAGCAGGAGCCAAAAGAACCTCATTTCAGCAGAGGTCATGAAGCGGTTGGGTTTACTGACCACATCAAATCCACAACCGTACATCATCGGGTGGCTTCACCAAGGACGAGATCTTCGCATGAGCCAGCAGCGTCACCTTCCATACAACATCAAGCCCTTCACAGATGAGGTATTGTGTGACATTGCTCCCCTTGAAGTTTGTGATGTATTATTAGGACAGCCATACTTGTGGAAGTGACATGCTGTGTATGAATCAAGGCCCCGTGCTGTTATTATTTCATTGGGAAATAAGTTGTACAGGATATCAAAGGTAGCACTGCCTATCGCCATCTCTTTGATTACTGCAAAACAATGCAGTAAGCTCATTTCCAAAACCGGGAATTTTTTTTCCTGATGATACGCCCTCAAGGAAAGAAGAAGACAATGGCCACGACCTCCAGATAGGGCCCCTCTGCATGACAACTATAGATGGACAAGGTCGTGGAGGAGTACGAGGACATCTTCACCTCCCCCGCAGGGGTTCCTCTACACTGTCAGGTCAAGCACTCCATCAATCTGATCCCAAGTGCGCCACTACCCAATGGACCAATTTATTGGCGCTCCGTTCTAGAGAACAATGAAATCAAGAGGTAGATTCAGGAGCTGTTGCAGAAAAGTCACATCCGTTTGAATTCATCGCCTTGTGGGAGCCTGATTGTGTTGGTACAAAAGAAGGATGGGACTTAGAGACTCTGTATTGACTATCGAGCGCTGAACAAGATCATTGTTCGTAATAGGTACCCGATCTTGTGGATTGATGACCTCCTGGACCAACTAAAGGGGGAAAATATTTCAGCAAGATCGATATGAAGTCAGGATATCACCAGGTACCAATCGAACCCTCTGATGTGTGGAAGACTACCTTCAAAGCCAAAGAGGGCCTTTTCGAATGGTTGGTTATGCCTTTGGGATTGACGAATGCTCCTGCAACCTTCATGAGGCTAATGGATGACATCTTGTGACCATTCACCAACTCATTTGTAGTGGTATACTTGGATGACATTATGATATTTAGCCAGAGTTGGGAAGAGCACCTCCACCACGTCTGACAGGTTCTCCAAACACTGCGGCAACACAAGCTATGTGCTAATTTGGAGAAATGCACTTTTGGAATGACCCTGGTTCAGTATCTAGGATACATTATTGATGAACAGGGGGTGCATGTGGATCTAACCAAGATCCAAGTCATTCGGGATTGGCCATCTCCAACCACTTTGACAGAGCTCCACAACTTTCTGGGTCTTGCCAACTTCTATCGCAGGTTCGTGTTGGGGTTTTCTCATATCACTTGGCCCTTGAGTCAAGTCACCAAGGGAGGAGCGAAAGCAAAATTCTTTTGGTCTGAATCTCAACAGAAGGCATTCATAGATTTGAAAGATCGCCTCTGCATGGCACCAGTGCTCGTGTTACTAGATTTACAAAAACAATTTGAGGTCGAGACAGATGCCTCTGACTATGCTATTGGGGCAGTCCTTACTCAACACGGGCATCCAGTGGCATATCAGAGTGAAACACTTTCAGACACAGTCTGGAAGTATCCCACTTATGATAAAGAGATGTATTCCATTGTGCAGGCCTACCAAAAATGGAAGCATTACATTTTGGGGAAGGAAACGGTCATCCACATAGACTACTGACCCCTGTAGTTCATACAGACCCAAGGGAAATTGTAGAATGATCGCCATCAGAAGTGGTCTACATACCTGCAACAGTTCCATTTGAATATCAAGTATAATAAGGGCAACACCAATAATGTTGCAGATTGCCTCAGTCGACCACCGATCATGGCGTTAACCACCGTGTTCAACTCTTGTGCACACGAGACTTCTGATTGGCCACTTCTCTACAAAAGTGACCCAGAATTTGGCGACACATACCAGACACTCTTGGAGGGTCGGCAGGTTGCAGATTTTCACCTCCAGGATGCCCTATTATGCCACCTCGGTCACCTTTGTGTTCCTTCAAGCGAGCGTGCCAAGATGATTTGGGAAGCACACTACAGTCGGGCTGCTGGGCATTTCGGGTCGAGAAAACAGTGGCAGTACTGCAAAACTATTTCTATTGGCCGAATCTTCGACAGGATGTTGGGAAGTACATCGATCATTACTGCCTGTCATTGCCAACCGACCATTAAGAAGAAAGCCTCTATACCCGTTGCCCTACCTAGTCGACCGTGGGTAATCCATCTCCATGGATTTACATGTCAAGGCCTTCCTTCCACTAAGCATGGAAATGAATGTGTTTTTGTGGTCATCGACAGGTTCTCAAAGATGGCCATCTATGATGGCCGCAAGAAGAATAGTCCAGCAGAACCACTGTAAACCTCTTCTTTGAATGAGTGGTGGGTCACTTTGCGGATCCCCCAGTCTATCATCTCAGATCGGGACAGTCGGTTTCTCAGCACATTTTGGTCCAGTCTCTGGTCAATGCTGGACACCAAACTCACGAAGTCCACAGCCTTCCATCCTCAAACTGATGGCCAGACAGAGGTTGTCAATAGGATGATTGTGCACATTCTGCGCATGTATAACTCAAAGCATCCACGCACATGGGACGAGAGGCTCCCCTATGTTCAGCACAGCTACAACCGAGCTCTTCACAGCTCCACTGGCCATAGCCCTTTTCATGGGGTTGGGATTCCAACCACTATGCCCCATTGATGTGGCCATGCCACTTGCATCTACTCACATGAATTCAGCTCATGTCCAGTCCGAAACAGATAAGGCCACCAGCTTCATTGAGCGCATCCAACATATTCGCCAGCAGGTCCATGACATTCTTGAGAAATCAAATGCCAAGTACAAGCAGCGACATGATCAACATCGGGTGCCACACAAGTTTAAGGTGGGCGACAAAGTCTGGTTGCATTTGCAAAAGGAACGCCTTACTGGAGCCTATCGGAAATTGAGACCACTCCGATATGGTCCTTACACCATTAATAAGGCTATGGGAGACAATGCATTTGATCTCAGCATTCCCCCATTCCTTGGCCTGCACCTAGTGTTCAATGTGGACCGCCTTCGGCCATACTTTCCACCATTGCTAGACACATCTGACATTGCAGAACAGCTCACACCCACATAATTAAATCCAAATTGCATGGAACAAGATGCAACTGATCGGATCATGGACACATAGATCAAGAACACTCGCCAATAGAATATCCAACTATATCGAGTTGTCAAATGAGGCCAACTTCTTCACCAGTGCAAGTGGCTCACCAGGGACCAAGTTCAGCAAAAGTTTCCTCATCTCATGGAGGAGCTCAACGCAATGGGGACCATTGCTTCCTAAGGGGGGAGGAGTGATCCAGGTGGATATTGGTGGCCACTTGCCAAGTCCACCTAGATCCCCACCATTTTTTCTCTCAGCATTTTCAGTTTCCTTAATTGTAGCACAACTTACTATTTTTAGCAGTTTTTCGGGTCCTGAACTTCCAGAGCCGTTTTGAGGCCCTAAACGATGTTTTTTGGGAAATATGGGGGCAACATGGGTCCATGGACCGAATTTTCCTTTCTAAAAGTGGTATTACTTGGATAGATATTTCTAACGAGCTATTGTACGTGTCAAACGGAGATCATTTGCCAAAGTTACGACCCCAGGAAGTTGATGTACCAATTTACCCAAACGGGGCCCATAGTTTGGCGTTTCATCTTCTAGGGTTAGTTTTTGGAATGTTAATGGTTTTCCATTGTTTCTCAACAATAAATAGGCCTTCGAGCCTCATTGTAACACAATTCAGAGGCATGTAGTCTCCACATCTCTTCTTAGAGATAAGCTACCATCGCACTAGCTGGTTTATTTCCATTACCATTTGTAAGCATATTTCAGTATTTTACATTAATGAAATGAAGTATTATTTCCAATGCATATCTGTGTTTATGGTTATCTCTGTAATTTGTTGCATTCCTATTTAAGTCTGGATCACACATTATATAAATGACTCTTAGACTTCCACTTTACATTACTTTTCTCATATATTGAAAATTACATAATCCACAAATTATGTGGCAAATGATGACTCATAGATCTTGACATGACATGACATTGATGACATGGACTGTATGATGAATTGGAAATGTTAAGCCATTCTTGTTGTTAATATCTTTATGTCTTCTTGAAGGATGGCACATGTTCTTCTTCTTCCTCCTCCATAAGGATTAAAGATAGGGAGTCTTCAACATGATCTTGGTCTCTAGTTGTTGTTGCAATCTGGTGTCCCTTATTGTTCAATGATCAAATTATTTTTGTAGCCACAAAAGTGTCTTCTAACAGGGTCTCCTTCTTCATCTCCTTCATCATGATCCTATCATAGCAAGATATAATACCTGCAATTGAAATCTGCTCATGACAAGATGACATCAGTATGAAAACTCCTAACCTAATATGCTTCATGAAAACCAACTTAGCTGGAACTAGGTGCTGGCCTAAGATACTAGCTCAAGGATTGTGCAATTGCATAGCTTGGGGGTTAAGGGCTAGAAATGAGGCTTGAGACTGCGTAGTGCATAGTTCAGGCAAGCCAAGGCAAGATGACTACACAATTGAGGGGCTTAACGAGACATGATAGAGGTTTGAGGCTTAAGGTTTCTCATTGCATAGTTCTGGAGGGAGAGAGGCCTAAGGCTTGCACAGTTGTGCAATTCAAGGGATCAGGATTGGGGCTTAATGATTGAGACTATGAAATGTGAAAAATAAGGTGATTTGGAGGCAAGGTCGTGCAATTCTAGAGCTCAAGGATCAGGGTTGAGCACTGAGAATACACAATGTATAGTTATGGGAAGTAGCAATTATGCATTGCGCAGTTCTGGAGGCAGGAAATTCACATTGTACAGTTCCAAGAGGCAAGGTCTAAGCTTGAGGGCTGAGACTGTAGAATGCATAGTTATGAAAGTCTAATTGAGGTCAAGCTTCTCAGGAAGGAACTTTTCCAAATTTGGCTAAGTGTGGGATCAGTAAGGTCAAAGTGAGCAAGGAAAAAACTTGAACATGATCACACACTCAGAACAGTTGATGACATGACATTGATCACTCAAAATAAAATAACAACATGATCCCCTCAATGCAATGACAATACGACAACTTTCCCCAAGTGCGACACTAAAGGTAAACTTTGCAATGACAGTGACAACACTTGTACGATAGTGTATAAAACTTTGGGAACGAGTGTAGTACATATCCAAATGATAAATAGGACTCATTAACGCCCAAGTTAACCATTGAAACAAACCATAACTCTACTTACATGATATGCGACACTTCCCATGTTAAAAGACGAAAGTTTGGTTTTCTTCCAAAAGGGACTAGAAAACTTAGAGAAAACACATGGAACAACTCATAATACTAGAAACGACAATATGTAAAGTCAAAGTAGGCTCTAAAATTGGATGTAGGCCAAAACTTTGGAGGGTTTTTTAGCAACAAAACATAAATTTGGAATAGGAAATGACCTGAGAATGTGAATCTCAGTGACCACCATTCTATTGTATATACTAATGTTTATCTTAATGGAAAAATCAATTCAATAGTTACCATCCTGGCCCGACATGGTGATAATAAAAAATAATTATTATTCCTAGGAATTTTTTTTCCTTTTCCTAGAAAATCCATTCTTTACTGATAAAAAGTATTTCCTTTGATTTGCGATTTCTCTATAAGTCAAATTCACTTTACAACTAGTAGCTTTATGGCCATAATTTGTGAGAGTGAAACAATAGTTTAGAAAAATGATTTCATGCCTAGGAGTAATTCAATTTTGTTGCATTCTCCTTCTCTAAGGTATGATAATTTGATTATGTGCATACTATTTGTTTCTTATCTCAAATTTTTGTTTCTACCATTAAGAATTCATCTTCCTTACAATGTTGTCATTTTGTTGGGTTGCGTCACTTTATGTTCCTTTCTTCATTCATTCTTTTTATAAGTGATTGATGGGTTTTTATTATTGTTGGAATAATATTTATTTAGCTATATCATTGTTTAATTATTTCATAGTTTGAAAACAATTAATAGGATTATTACCCTTGTTCACTATTAAGCTTGACTCTACTTCAAAACCTAAACTAGTCTTAATGTCAAGGGGTCATTGGACATTAAGTATTTCATTCAAACTTTTGGCCCCGATTGTTGAACTTATGATTTGGATTCAACTACATTTTTGTCTTGTTCAACTCCTTTCTAGGAGTGACAACCTCATCTTCAAGCTTTTCACAAGCCTTTTCTTTCTCTTGAAGATGTTCTTGCAAAGTATCTCAGATCTTCGTTGCTTCTTCAATTTTCAGAAGTAGAGGAGCCAAACCTTCATAATTTCCTCCTACAACATATTCTTCTTTCTTATCCTTTGAATCTCTTCTAAGGCACTAATCAACTCCCCTTCCAAGTCTACTTCAACCACAACTTCATTAGCATTTGCTTAATCTTCTTATAAAGTGTCTATATCCATTAACATAAACTCTTTTTCATTGCCTTTAGCACTTTCTTCATCAGAGTATTGAACTCTTTTAACTTCTAAGTAACTATTAATATCTCATTTATAGAAACTCTTGTTCTCAATATCCTTTTTCGTTTGAATATTTCTATACTTCTCCTATGCCCTTATTCATTTTTTTCCTTATCTAGACACTGAAATGTGTAATGGCCTACTTTGCCATAATTGAAATGCTGGAAGGGTAGCTTACCTTTATATTTACATGAACCTATCTTCAGCTTCCTAACAAACTTGGCCTCCTTTAATTTGATTCACAACATGAGCCTTCATGATCTTATTTGGGACTTTTATCTACTTTGAAGGTTGCCTCCCTTGTTGTAGATTTTCCTTTTGAGATTCTTATTTCATGGGAAATAAGTATACCATGCAATTGATCCATTATAAGAGTATTGAGATATATCATTTATTTTATAGTTGATATCTTGGGATTTAATCTCTCAAGAAGTAATCTCAACACATTTTGGACTACAACTAACCTTTTCATTTCTTCATTGAGTCCTCTTATTGTATTGACCACTTCATCCACTCAAAGAAAAAACTTTGATATTTCCTCTTTATCATGCATCTTAAAATTTTCAAAATTCATTCTAAAGCCTTGGATTTTAGATTTTTTTACCTTATGACTACCGTCATTACAGTTTCTCATGTTCTCCCAGGTTTCCTTAGTAGTGGTGCAATCCATAACCTTGACTAATTTTGATCCAGGCAGTCTAGCAAGGAGTGCATTCATCACCTTTGCATTATATGTGAACTATATTTTATTATCTCTAGTAAGCATGACTGGAGGTTTTTCATAGCCATCTTACACCATGTCCCAAATATTTGTACCAAGTGATTGTAAGTAAGTATTCATTCTTACCTTCCAGAATGTATAGTTAGTCCCAATGAACATGGGATCCTTGTTGGTGTTTCATCCTTCCTAGTTAGACATTGTCCCTAATCTGCCTTCCAGGTATTACACTGAACCTAAAGGAACCTTCGCTCTGATACCAATTGTTAGAAACCAAAATAATACTAAGAGGGGAGTGAATCAGTACTATGACAATTTAAAACTTCTTTCACAAAGTAAAAAAACTTAGCAACAACGATAATAATAAATTACATATAAAACTCATAAATCAAGATGAAAGATATAATATGGAAACCCAATTGGTAAAACAACTACTCATTTTTCTTTTATGTTGCAATTAAAGCTCAAACTTCAAGTACATCAACTTGTCAGACTACAACTTGGTGAAGGCTCCAACCCTCCTTCCCGTTGCAAGCACCAACTTGCTAGTTTTTCAAGCTCCAACTTGAAGGAATCTCCAACTCCCTGATTATTAGATCCCACTAAAAGGAAGCTCCAACTCCCTATTATGAAAACACCAACTTGCACATCCCTCTGGATCCTTTTCATACTCAGAACATGAAGGCTTTTCCTCATAAATAATTATCTTTCCTGCTCACAAAAGCACCTCAATCACTAAATTACTTCACTACAACATTCACATCCATTCACTCATACACTATTATACTCTTTCTTTGTTGCTTATAAACAGTTTAGAGTTGTTAAATTTAGTTTTAACAATCAGTTTAACTTTAGCTCTACTTTTTTTTCAATCATACCTTTTGTTGTTGTTCACTTATTGTTTAATTCATATATGCATGTGAACAAATCCAATTTTGTATCCCACAAGTTGTTTTGAGGTGTTCTTTGTGTTTATATTGATTTTAAACAATTATGGTGTTTACATAGAGTTTATAAGGACTTCTAACTTTAGTTGGCTACCAAATATGGCATAATTTCAAATATAGAGGAGTGATTCCATTCATGCATGTAGACCAAACTGTGGGCTTAAATCAAAACTATAGACCGATTTTCATAAGCCCCATATGCCCTCACCTTCTTTTCCTTATAGCATGGACTTAATAGCGATCAAGATTGTAGACATGTTGAAGCACCTGCAGCCTTTAACATATGTCCTTGGTGTTATATTAAGCATTAAGATCCAAAGTGGTAAACAAGTTATAAATGCTCGATCACCTACTCTACACAAAAAACAACAAAAAACACATCCTTGTACTCCTTTTGAAATTATAACAAAAATTAACGAGAATAAATCCATCGATCATTCTGTCAATCTCATGGATTTCACATATGCACCATTTGGATTCAATTCTAGACGAGACATGAAACTTCACTTTTGTTGATAGAGAAATTTTCATCCCTTTCCCTCCATCTCTTAGTATCATCCCTTTCAAAAACACCACGAACACTTATAGCTCAAAGGTAATATGGCATCATGCATTCATATGCATGCTACCATGTGTCATCCTTTAGAATGATACACGTGTCATATATTTTTTTGGCCCACTTAGCCACCCAAAAACACTGAATTTTCATGCCACATATCATCCTCCAAATGTGCCATGTCACATGTATTTTGTGTCATCCGAATATATTAATGAGGTCAGGCCACTTGTTACCATGCCATGTCATCAGTATGGTAGAAGGGGAGTTTGAGGACTTCTATTTTTTTGCCATAATCCTTCATTAAATTAAAAAGGGTCAAGGAGAGATTTTAATATTAAATGATTATCACCATGACTAATGTTGTCTCTCGATATTTGTCTTCATCACCCCACTCCATAACCTTGCCTCTCTCCAACATTCCATTCTTTGATCCTGCCTGGAGTGAGACATGAATATTGATAGCAACAAATGGGGAAAGTCCAATCTCTTGGGTTTGTTAGTCTCGGGACCTTAGATCCTTGGCATAATGCACTAATGGGAAGTGACCATGGCGAGATGATGTGTCCCCTCTATGATCAGGCCCCTGAGGTGAAATGGTGTGGTTTTCATTCCTCCTGAGCTTTTTAAGTTGGTATTACGGCTCCTTATTAACGCCACTTATATGTCGGTTGATCCTGCACTTGTTCAATCATTTGATTTGATCATGGTCATTTAATTTTTATTCAATGGATGATTGGAAGGCCTATATTGAAACATGGGGTCCCCCTGCCTGATCAAACGTTAACAAGGGAGGGGGATCTTCTATTTGTTGTTATTAGCCATTAAACCTCATCCCCCTTCCTCGAAATGTGCTAAAATTTGATCTCTATCACCATTGATCCAACGAGTTACGTTGACAGTGGAACCCCCCCCCATGTTTGATGATTAACAAAACGGGGGGGTTCCATTATTTGGTTTATGCAGAACCAAAAGCCCTTAGAACTAAATGTTATTTGGCCTATAAGTTGTTAAACATAAAACTAGCCATAACTCCCTCACTCCTTGGATTTTTTCAAGTTTCCATATATTCTTGGAAATGTCCTTTCTAGGCATATCCATCTATGCACATTACAAGGGAATTTGAGCTAATATTCTATACCAAAAATTGCTCCAAATATAGGCTCCATTATGGACCTGAAAACACCTTGAACATGTATGACCATGCACTTTGAAATTAATGAAAACATTTTTCTAACATAGAAAATGTATATACATAAGAAGAAACACTTATATTTGCAATGAAGAATCAACTGGATACAAACTTCATACATGCCACCAATCCATACACTTCACTACTCATGTTCTCTTAGTAGCGACTTGTCCCTGAGCTAGATTTATGACTCCACAAGGTAAAAAGGCTTCCTGAAGCTAGTTGTAACTCATAATCTATACCAACATGGTCAATTTATCATAACCCCGTTAGATTGCATAGCCAAAGGTAGTGTGCACGCTTATTTTCCTCTACAATCCCTCAACTAAACTACTACCATTTCAAAGCTCCAACATAATTTCAATAGGAAGTCTTAGGGCCTTATGGCTCCAAGAGCTCTATTTTTCCTCAAGGGTCCATAGGTACCCTCCAAGCCCCACACAAAAATATTTGGGCCTTATGGCTCCAGGAGTTATTTTTTCCCTCAGGAGTCTCTAAGTACCCTCCAAGCCCCACATGGGGATACTTATGTCAAGCTAATTTATTGGCATAAATTAGGACATGATGTTTTAATCAATCTAAGTGTTCATAAACTTAGAAGCACACAATTGTTTGTGGGGAATTAGACTTAGATTTTTTTCATGTTATGGAATGGAAATTTATTATTTTCTCTAAGGATTACATCTAGGTTGTATAATTTAACTAGTAAACAATCTGAAATCTAAAACTCTTGAAATCAAGAAAGAATGAAACAAAACTATGATTTAACAACCCAAACAAATAAAAGAAACTAAAAACTCATTGAAATTAAAAGCTCACTTAAAATATTTTGGAAGATCAAGCATGCACTAGTGTCCCACAAGTCATAGTTTCTTTGAATTCAAAGTCTTACAATGGTTGGCTCCTTTGTCTTGTACTCATCATGACAGTTGATATTAGGTGTTAAAATAAAATGACATACTCAAAATTGGAAATAATGCAAGTCTGGTTTGGTGGACTTTGCATGTATTATGGCCTTTCCTAATGGATGGATTATCCTAATATTTTACCCAACCCATAAATAAGTGTGTTTCTCAACACATTTACTAAAATATGGAAAGCAAAATATACAATGCTTAATGCAAGGGTAGTTTGATAAATTATGCATGCATTGGGGCCTTTTCTTGATAGAGAGGCTCTCCTAATATTTTACCTAGTATATTAATAAGCCTTCTTTCAATATCATTGGCCAATATAGAATAAAATACTTGTTTTTTTCATGAAAAGTAGTTTAATTATGATGACTAACAAAGTAACAAGATTGATAATTCAAATTAGGGAGTTAAGAAAAAGTACGGACAAGATAGTTAAAATCTCATGAAAGTAAATACTTATTTTCATAAATATATATAAACATGAAAGTAAAATACACAAAAATATGTACCTTCATCTACAAATATAAAAAACAACGAAACGAAGTGCACACTCTAAGACAATGGGGGACTCCATGCCTTAGTTTGTACACTAAAGGCATACCAGCTAGTGAAAACTCAAAAGGACTAAATATATTACTGATAATGAAGCTTAAACCAGAACTCCAATGATGAATTTTATGAATATTGATATCATAATAGAAATCTAATAGTTTGAAATTTATAAGTTGTATAGCAAGCTTCAATATCTTTGCTTTTATATGCAAAATTGAAACAAACTACTGAAAAATCTCTTTGTGGCCAACAAGAGACTAATATGAGCTTTATTTTAGATAAAATTTTGAATTTCCCAATGGAAAAAATCGTGGGAAAATCATGTTTTCTCATATCTTGGAAAATTTCTTCACAAAATTTGCATTTTAATAGGCAAAGTGGTCACATTAATCAAACCTTTGCATGTATTTTTTTCACAAAAATAGGGGTAACTAACCATCTTATGATCATGGGAAACAAAACCCATCTCCACGTGTTTTCCAAACTAACCTATAAGTATCAAAATGAATGATCATTTGTCAAAAGTGATATTTTTCAGTAAAAAATTGGTAAACTAGATTTAAAATGCATACATTTTCAAGAAATTTCAAAAATTAAAAATTAATAACAAAATACCGTAGGAAGTGGTTTATTAATCAAAATAAGTTCAAAATGTAACAAAAGTGGCATGAAATAAGTTATTAAGGCCTAGATGTGGTATTTTATCATGCCAAAATCTCATCAAAATAGAGGACTAATGAACTATCTTGCACTTCTCCCTTCAGGGCTCCAACCTAACCTAAGGCAACCTAGGCAAAAGTGCACACCTATATCCACCTAGGATAAATAGGGTAATAGTATCACAAGGTCACACTTCTCCCTCAAGGATGTGTAATAGTTAGAATGGTAAGAATAATGGAAATAAATGATGGAATAATACTAAAGGTCTCAATTTTGTGTGCATGTACCTCTTTTAACAAGTGGCACTCAAAGAAGTCATTTTAAGGCCTTACAATGAAAGGATGTGCACTTTTGACTTTAGGTTCATTTTAATAATGGCTTGTCATCTAAGATTAATCCCCTCATCATTCTTCCCTTAGCACATTTTCCCATTCATGGAGTCCTAGCCCCCCATACCCTCTTATCTAACTTAGACAACAACAATGGTGTAATTTTTTTGTTAATATGTGTGTGAATACATATTTAGATATCCCAACTCACTAAAATTTTATCGCATAGGCTCATGAACCTAAAATCATAAAGATACTCAAGCCTCAAAACAAATAAGCATAACAATTCCAGCCTAAAACACGTATGCAGGCCCCAAAATATTTATCATCTCACTGCCTAAATATGATATGTACAATGCATATAGGGGTGATCCTGGGGGTGTCACACCTAAAACCTCCCCCAAGAAATAATGGATGATACTTCCATAGGGATTTCTCAAGATCAATCTTGATGGTTCCTCCAAAGGTAATCCAGGCTTGTAGACAATAGGGGTAGCAACCAAAGACCAATCAAGTATTATAAAACTTTTTTTGCTTTAATACTGGGAATAACTCTAATAATGGGGAGGATCTCACTAGTCTCATAAAGGGTACCAAAATAGATAAGGAATAGTGGTATCATAATCAATCAATTGAAGGGGGCTCATAACTCCTTATCTCTATATTTTGAATAATTACAAATGGTGTGAGTGCAATAAAATATCAAGCAATTGGAGATTGTCCTTTTGCCTAACATAGGTGGATGAGTTGGTAAAACAAATCTTAATGATCATTCCCTCTCACGTTAAAAGTAAAGGAAACGCCTTAGTGGATAGATTAGAAAATGAGGGGGTCTACCAATTAGAGACCTCAAAGGTTTGGTTTGGCTTGGACAACCTCTCATAACAACCTAGAGAAGATTGTAAATAGCTACAAGTCCAAGACAACAAATGCCTTGATATCAGAGTTGTGCTCCACTCTCACATTAATATACATGGTGTGTACTTCTAGTTTTTTTTTTATGTATTTGTCCATACTCAAATGGGGTGATGATAGGTAGATACATAATAACCCACCCATGTTGAGACAACACTACCTCATCTAACTTGTCATTCATACCTATACCACAATTCATAATGTAATTTGCAACTATGTGTGAGGAAAGTGAGAATAATAAGGATTGGGAACTTCCCCATGTTTTTAACCTATGGAATGATTCATGAACTAGACCTTAGACGATGGGCCTAGTAGCTTGATACAATGATGATGTTGAGTATCAAATTATTGGAGTGTGTACAACAATGGTTTAGAGGTTATTATTATGCTACGGTGAGGAGGAATGAAAAAAAAAATTATTCACTTCCCATTTATAGAGTTCAAAGATAGAATTTTCCTAGTTGGCTAGATGAATGTGTTTGGTACCTATATGATTTTTAGAAATTTAGGGATGCCCATTAGGGGCCAAACAATATATCTATCTATCCTTAGCTAACCCTCTATTTTTTCAGCTTGAGACATTATATTTATCTAATTTTGGTTCCATCTTAGTTGGGGATGGGTAGGTGTTTTGCTCCAACAATTAAGTGGTCTGAGTAGATATGTGTAGAAGTGGTGGTAAGGGATCCCCACACTAACCTTAATCTACTTTTTACATTTTATAGCACCATCCTCCCACATTTACCCACTTTAATCAGTCCACTAGGGTAAGCATGTGAAGAGAGGTTACTATGATGTGCTTCAACTCCCAATGTACAGTTAAGGAAGTGGAACCGACAAAACCAAACCAATCTAACCTTACACACATGCTACAGAACCTTCAAAAGCCAACCAACCCTTCAAGGTTACCAACCCCTGAGGAAACTTGGCATTTCACTTATTTGTACCCCTCAGACACTCCCATGACAAGCCATGCATGTGACTGAGGCCTTCTAGTCACTCCCATAGCAAGGGCATTCTACCAAATGTGTACTTTTTCAACTAGTTCTAAGCCAACGACCCTGGATTCTGTGCCACTTTTTCAGGGCCAGGACTCAAGCCACTGCCCAGAACTTCATGAAACTTCCAGAAATGATAAATGACATTGAAATAAAGGTAGTAATGAAAGCATTTGACTAATGACTTGACTGGAACCCCACTAGCCATGATAGAAATTTCGTCAAACATGTCACAAATATGAAAACTATAGGTCGTAACATCAAATCTAAGAATAGGGGTCTCACACTTATTTGAGATTCATAAAGAAGCATTATTTTCATATCATAATAATCACATTACCAACTATTATTTCATATATTCATTTACAAATCAAGGCATGATGAGATCCATACATCAAGTATGTCATAAAACATACTCATAACCAACATATAACCAATAGAAATAAAAAGGATATAATAGCCATAAAATCCAAATATAAGCCAATACATTTACACATGAAATACCAAGGAGAAGGAGCTCTTATTAATGAATGCAAAATCCAACCAAGTATGGGACTTCCACGAGCCACCCAACCATAGATTGGCTGAACTAGATCTTTCTTTTGGTCAATCACCCCCATGCCATATGAATGTGGGACTCATTACCAAACCAAACCAGATTTCTTAAGGCTTTACCGTAATCCCCACTGGATCACTAGGCCCTAAACAAGCATGGATGCCACTGGATTTCTCCACCTACACTGTGAGTAAATTTCCTATCTTCTAGTCTCTAGGCTTTACCATATATCCCGCCATACAATGATCGAGGATTCCTAGGCCTAATCAATACTCCACCCTCCATGCTTTACCGTATATCTCATCATTCACCAGTCAAGGATTCCTAGGCCTGATTGAGGGCACACACCTCCAGAATTTACTGTATATCCCACCATTCACTGGACGAGGATTCCTAGGCCCATCGAGGCACACAAAATACATATTACCGCAATCCCATATGGGTCCAGGGATTCCTAGGTCTTGTGTTCTTTCTTTCAGAGACCACCTCACTCATTTTCAAAACCATCACATAATCCATCTCAACCAAATACAAGAGAACCCATCACACCATGGCTATCTGGAAATGACAAGGTAAGGCCTAAGAACATTGTCACACTTGGAAAAACCCATGTTAATGATAGTAAGAGAACCAAATACACACATGCATGTAGCATGCATGCCAAATATAGCAAGGAAATCACACATGCAAATCGATACTTGTAAATAAACTTATTGTAGTTGCTAGATGTTTCTCATCCTTTCTTAATCCTTGTGTTCCTTGGCAGTATTGGTACTTCCTTTTCTTTCCTTGATCCACTGCTATATTTCTCCAAGAATGCTCTAAGTGTCCAAGAGTGAGAGAGAGTGTTATCACCAAAAAATTTATCATCTAACTTAATTTACTAGATGAATCGAAGTACACCATGTAAAGCCAATTTTACCATAGTAAAATTGCTTTCACTGTGAGAAATTACTTAATAAACCACCTTTGTTAAGTAATTTATAGCTAAACCCATGAAGAATAATTAAATAAATCACTATTTATTTGATTTTATTCTAGGAATAATTAATTAAACCGTTGTTCAATTATTATTCCTTGTCATATTTGACCCAATTATGAAAAATCAACCAATAAATTATTAATTATCTTATTTTTCTCTAGGAATAATTAATTAATTATAATTAATTATTATTCCTTGTCAAATTTGGACTAAATCCCTTAGGAATAATTAAATAAATCATTATTTGTTGTATTATTCCTAAACCAATTTCCTGAGATGATAAATAAATCATTTATTTATTATTATTTCTAAATAAAAGTTTAAATAATTTTTCCCTCCTAACCAAATATAATAAAATATTCCAAGTGGTTATTCCAAGAATGGGGTTAATATTATCTTATTATTGCTCATTATTTGAGATAACCCATTTTTTTGTTATAAATAAAAAGGTTTTCCATTCACTATTCACTTTTGATTATTTTCATTTTTGCACTCATTGTTATAACTCTGATTATTTTCATTGTCCCCCATCATTTTTCTTCCATTTGAGTTCCCATTGAGCTCAAACATTTTATTTGTTGGGTTTACACATTATAGAGGAGAGAGACTCTGCACAAGCTGAAGACGCTTGAGTATAGCCAAGAACCCATCCCATAAGAGGGGGACTGGTAACATTTATTTGTTCCCTTCACAAGTGTTATAATAAAATCTATTCTTTGCATATGTGGTTTCCATTGGATGATTGGAGTTATTACTATTTATTTTTGTTGTTTAACTATGATTGTGGCATAGATCAAGGCTTTGGTAGGCTTTTGCTTCTATCAGTTGCTGTAGATCTACAACGTTTAGCAGCCATTTATATTGTTGAGATTGTTTGTCATCCACAATCTTAAGTGGGTTCTTTTCATACATCTTTGAGAAGAAAACACTACAACAAAATTGGCAACTCCACTGGTTTTATACTTCAAATCTAGAAACCTAGGTGACCTTCAGTTTTTAGCTTAGTGTTTCTTATTTTTTTAGCCTCTTAATGTTTCCTTGCCTTTTAACCCTAGATTTGTTAAATTTCTCACTTTCGCAAATTTTCTAGTCTTTTTCGCAAGTCATAGGAACTAGCCACGATAGAGATGATAGTTTTTTCTGAGATTTGTAGACCGAGAATCAAGGAGAAGAAATCACACTTTTTAGCCCCAAAAGTGCGATCTAGAGTCCAGAGCACACCTTTTAGCCTAAAAAGTGTGATCTCACTTGAAAACAGGTCATTACCTACGATTTTAGGGTTTCCGGGGTTTTATCAGATCTGCTTCTCAGTTTTACCGAGAGTTGTCTGCTGGGTTGTTTTACCTCTGTCTCATCCCACTTAGGCCTTGATCTACTTTGGTTTACTCATCGAAGTGGAATTTAGCCCCTTAGTGCTTCTAGTATACTTCCACCTTTATAAGAGGAGTTTAGTTAAGTGAGTAGTCTGAGTTTCTGCAACATTTTTAGCCATCTTTTCCAAATTTGTACCCTTATGTTTCAGATCTATAAAGATAGGTTATCACCATCCAAAGTTTCATATTAAACCTTGTTTAGTCATTGGCTTAAGGGTCCGTCGGTTTCCCTAAGTGTTTCACCCATCTCCCTATCTTTTTGTAGCAATCTTCCTCTCTGGTTTTTTGTTGTTGTTGCACCACTTTCTAGCAACCTAGTGTCACTTAATCCCAGTCACACCAACAATTAGATATCTTGACCTTTTTAGTTTGTTTTCTATCGATTTAGCCACCAACCAGCACAGTGCTTTCAAAACCAATTTGGGTGGGGTTTAGTAAATTGTTTTGTTGTTCATTTTCTGTTGTTAATTTCAGCTTATTTTCAACAAACTTTTTTCTTTTTTCTACAAACACAATCTGGGCTTAATCAATAAATACACTTGCACACACAACACACCTTAAGCAAAGGGTGCTTGGTTTACACCACCAAGCCAAGAATTAACACAATAAATTTATTTGCTGTCATCCATACAAAGGCATATTGTTGATCTCCCTTCACCATTGATGTGTCATGTGTGTCTTACCACCATTGAGCCACTAAGGCATTTGTCACGAAGACTATTAGGCCTTCATCCCCACTTTCCGCTTGGCCATATTACCCCTCCCCATCGGGTTTGAGTTCATAGTCCTCCGAGTCCCCACATTGATTCTTCTCTTGGTTCATCCGATTCCTCGTCTGATTTTGAGCCCCCTTCATTGCATATCGTTACCATGTTTGGACCCACATCTAGTGCATGAACCCAACTTTTTTTTGGCTCTGGTTCTATCTCGGTGGTGACATCAAGTAGAACAGTCTCAGGAACCATTCCGACAGCCCCCATGCTTCCCTTTATGGCTGGGTTAAGTCTACTAGATTTTAGCCAGTTTATAAATGACCCCATACACCATGATGCTGGTTGGCCTTCTATGTCAACTAAGCTTCCCTCAGACATCCCAAACTTTGAGGGTAATTTTGGAGAGGATCCTACCAACCATGTCTAATCCTTCCACATGTGGTGTTTATCCAACTCCATTACTGATGACTCCATTCATCTCCAGCTATTCCAACACACACTCACTGGAGACGCTGCAAAATGATATGTAGACCAGCCCGTCACATCTTATTTCGTTTTCGTGACACTTGCTAAAGCATTCCTTTCATATTTCTAGTTACCTCTCTGGTACGACACTGGTACGAAGCTATTAACCTCATTTCGTCACTCCTCTGCCACTTGCCTTTCCGACCATGTTCAAGAGTGGCGTGGAAGGAGGAGCACATGTCGTGCCCCCCCTTTCAAAGACCATGCCTATCTAGATTGGTTTCTTAGGCGCCTTTTAGCACCCATTGGAAAAGATGTCATGTCCCATTTTCCTCAAACTGAGGAAGAATCTCTCCAAACTGCTCTAAGATATGACATGATTTATGTGCAATCTGATTATGTCTATATTATCATTCTAGACCTCCCTTAGAGGTGCCAATGCACCGGGGGCATCTCACACTGCCAACGATATCATTGGAACCCTTTCACATCCTTCGCCATATACTCTACAAAGTTATGGATATCCATAAGGGGGCACCAATTCCTCTAACACTCATGCCCTTCTTGCTAGCAACATGTTTTCAAGACCCCAACCTATTTACCAAACTGGTGCTCCTCCTTATGCACAGTCGAGTGCCTCTGCCCCTCAAGCATTATCGTTGTAGCCTCCCATGCATCCTCAGCCCCAGCAGCCACCACCCCATTAGGGCTAAGTGTTTGCACATTAGAGTGCGACCAATCCCCAAAATTCGAAGAAAATAATAAGGGGAAGGGTAACAAGGGTAACCAAGGTAATCAAGGTAATCAACCTAGTGAACCCCAGGGGAACCAACCTAACACCAACAACCAGCAACAGGGCATCTAGCCCAAGCATAACAAGGCTATTTGTACAAACAAGCCTTGTGCATGTTGTGGTGTACATGGCCACTATACACATGATTGTCATCTGTTACTCCAGATGTGCCAAATGTGGGAAGCTCAAGTAGCTTCTAGCGGTCAATAATCGCCTCAGAATCTTGTGCCATATCAACCGGTAGTGCTTACAAATCCTTTCCCTCAACAAGGATTTGTTTCTACTCAACCTCAGCCTAGTCAAGTAGCCCATCCCCCCAACCTTCTGGCCTTGATGACTACCATATCCTTATAATGAATTTTGATGAGATTAACCCCTCTGATATCAACCTGCAAACTTGGTCGCATTAATATGGCAAGCCATCCACTTTGTATGCCACTGAGTCCAAAACAAAAGCATTTGTTGAGCCTCTTACGACACCAAATGGTCTGCTACAGATCCCTCAACCTAAATTTGATGCCATTCCCAAGATCCCAAAGGGACCATTACACCATAACATGGATTCTAACTTAGTTGCCTATACATACAATATAGTAGACGACTTGGTGCAATCACCTGCCACCATGTCGACACTGGAATTACTCCAATCGTACCCACTTCAAAAGAAAGCTCTACTAACTACTTTGAGCATAGTAGATCCTTCTGACGATCATTTTATTGTCTTCTTGGTTGATATATCAAAACATCCCCCATTGCCTTCATATGTTGCTTTCCAGATACCAGTCCAAGTCTGTAATGCCATCATTTCCCGATGCATTATTGACAAAGGTGCATCCACATGTGTAGAATTTTGTAGAATTTTTCTTACAAATCAGCTAGCTTTGATACCATGTAGAACTTTTTCTACAAATTAGCTAGCTCTGATACCATGTAGAAATTTCCCACCTGTAGATCAACCCAATAATGCAACGTACTAAAGAAAAACACTTGATCTACTTCTACAAACAATTTAGTGAAAGCTTAATCAACCATGAGGCAACATCAATAAGAACACATATAATTGATAAGAAGGAATCACTCACACATAACACAAAAGAATTTACCCAGGGAAAGGACCTGCCTAAAACCCCATCTCTGTATTATCATACAAGTGGAAATATAGTCTGAATTACACAAAGCCTTAGCTCAAAAGCTATCCAGCTCTCAGTACAATCCCTCTGCTACTCATAGACAGTCAAAGGCTTCTCACAAACCTTCTCCTCTGCCCTCCAAGCTTCCTATTTCTTTTTGTAGTTTCCTTGGGGTCTAGTGCTGCCACCTATGTGAATTGGCCTCTTCACACACTCACTAACCTCTGATCTAACTTCACAAACCTGAAGGAGATAAATCCTCATCATGGATGAGCTTCCTTTATAGGAAAAATATTCATCCAACTGATAGTACACTGTACCTAGTCTGATCTCAACTGGGTCTCTGACAGAACTGACATGCATCAGTTATCCATGAGTGAATACTCAGTTATCTGAAAATACCAATTGTCACATGCATGCAAGCATCAACAAACTATATCTCACTAATTTAACAACTTGTTAAATTAATATGACTGGACTTAACTAAGTTAAACTAAGTCCACTGATCCTCTCAATATAGAACTCATCCTTAATTCCTCAATTAGTGGAGCAAATCAAGGACACATTCCCAAATTAGTGGAGAAATAATTGCATGTTCTCACAAAGACTTCAAGTTTGCTTTTCTGTTGGCATTATGTTTCTGGTATGGTTATATGTTACAGATGTTGTACTTGATGGCAACACCCATGGCATGGCTCTCAATATGATGAGAATTAAGAAGTACGCAGGAGAAAAGTTCACGGAATTTTATGTAGAGAAAAGTTTATAAAAGTTTATTTCATGTGGAGAAAAGTTCACGGAATTTTATGCAGAGAAAAATTTAATTCATGTGGGAAAACTTACCTTTGGTCCATGGTAGTTAGTCCTTGGAATTTGAACCTATGGTTTTTGGACCATGGCATCTCGACAGACGTGTTGATCCATAGTATTGAGTTGATGGTATTGGTTTGTTATGGTTTTGGCCCGTGGTATTGGTCCATGATTTGAGGAAGAGCTTGCCTATATAAAGCAAAAGGAGATCATTTGGCTTGAGTATGCTTTTGGGTTGAATATCTTAAGATCTGAAATATTGGGTTATTGTTTCAAAAGCTCGATCTATATGAAAGTGAAGTGAAAAGCGAATCTGTGAAGGGTGATCTCTCGAGCGCTGTAGCTGCGGAAGTGCGGAGGCGCCGCAGGAGACGCTGCAGGAGGCGCCGCAGGAGACACCACAGGAAGCGCCGTAGGAGACGCCGCAGGAGACGCCGCAGGAGGCGCCGCAGGAGGCGCCGCAGGAGGCGCCGCAGGAGACGCCACAGGAGGCGCCGCAGGAGACGCCACAGGAGGCGCCGCATGAGACGCCACAGGAGACGCCGCAGGAGACGCCGCAGGAGACGCCGCAGGAGACGTCGCAGGAGGCACCGCAGGAGACGCCGCAGGAGGCGCCGCAGGAGACGCCGCAGGAGGCACCACAGGAGGCGCCACAGAAGGTGTTCTGGGTTTAGTTTTCTGTTATTGTGGATCTGGTTATCTGGGTGACTTACTGGTACTTGATGATCATTTGATATTTATGGATCCAGTTTGAAAATTTATGAAAAGTGGCCCTTGAAAGAAAAGAAGTAGGGGGTTGTAGCTCCCTTCCAGGAGAGACTGGAAAACGAGAGAGAGTTGTAGCTCTCTGCAGGTTGCAACCTGCGTACTGTAAAGGACTGCACCAGTACAAGACCATTGTAAAAGGAGTTTCTAATTTGAAAGAAGATAGAGACATATTGTAGCAGGTGGTTTTCACCCACACTGGGTTTCCACCTTATATCTGGTGTTCTTTGATGTGACTGTCTGTTTTTCTTGTTCATGCTCATTATTTTATGGTACTGACATGCAAAAATAATTCAAGTGTAAATAACGAAGATTTGGTAAAAGAACTAGATAATACTGATTCACCCCCCCTCTCAGTATTATTTTCAACAATTGGTATCAGAGCAGGTCCTTCTGAAGAAGCTTGATCGCGTGAAGGAAGATCTTTCATCATGAGAAACTGCGAGAGGGAAGCATCTATCAGGCCACCGATTTTTGATGGGACAAACTTCAATTATTGGAAGGTAAGAGTTACTGCATATCTTCAGTCTCTTGGTACGGATGTTTGGGATATCATAGAGACAGGCTACACTTTTCCTTCAGCTACTCCTACAGATGCGGCCGAAAAGAAGAAATATGAAACAAATGCTAAAGCAATCAATAC
>APFE031521204.1:0-19556 GCA_000404065.3 Pinus taeda | reverse complement strand
GGCAGCATTATTTTCTCACCATGATCTAGGAACTGGTAGGGTTTGAACCCTAACATTCCACACCACCATTACATTTCCATCTCACATTCATTTGTTGAATATAATCAACAACGCTGGCAAATCAAATCTCAAGTCCAAATTTGAGATGCCACGCCCAACATGTGTTAACAGGGACAAAGCTCTAACATCCAACCTCAATTTAACTGGAAATAGAACGACTACAACTCCACTAGGCTTTAGTGAGTGTCGCTCTGATCTTTCCTTCAGAATTCCGCGGCACCAGCAATATGCATTACTTTCAGGCTCATGAAAAGGGTAATAAAAATTCGTGGGACATAAACTGCTTCCATAATTTGATGGCAATAGTTGCAGTGTTGGAATCTGATCTTGTATGTAGCACAGTTGTAGGGGTGAACCGACGCAGCAGTTTTTTTTGTATATGGATCTACGGATCTACAAGCAAACATACAAATCTATAAAAATAAAATCTACTCTCACAAACACTAAACACAACACGGTCTCCTATCCTAATCAATTTACGACTAAATACAATTCAAAACTTTCTCATCTTCCTGGCAAGCTAGTGCCTGGTCTGATACCATATTAGAAAAATAAGTGCCTCCTCTGATACTATATTAGAAAAATAAAGAGTGCTGAGCAGAGAGAGATTTTGCACAACAAAAATCTCTCTTGATACTTTTATTGATCACCACACATACAAATATATAAAACACAACTAGATCATCATTAAAACTCACACATTGGAAACAATGACTTTACACAACTTCTAATGACAACTACACATGACATGGAAGCATTACTTCCAACAATCCATGGTTTTTTTGAAATGGACAAACATACAATATATCATGTTTATCAGCAATATATAAACACACATTTTCATTTATAAAAAAACTTGTTTAGTTTTTCTTCCCAAAAAAATCACTAATCCCTTCTTCTAAATTGTAGAACAATCATTGGTATAGCTAATATCACAAACTGAAAAATGGACAAAATTAGAAAATTATGATTTTAAAAAAGCATTACACACTAGTTTTTTAGGATTCTCTTTCTCTTTTAGTTTTTTGGTAGTCTGATTTCTTTCAGGTTTTCTAATCTTGTGCTTACCCATTGGATATTGTGTTGTATGCAATAGCCAAAACTTTCTCTTTAGATATAAAGAAAAATCATTGGAATTCTATGCTTTTAAATAGAAGTGTGTTTGCTCATTGGACATTGTCTTGTATCCCTAACCAAAACTTTTTCTTTAGAGAAAAATAAAAGTCATTGAAATTCTATGCTTTTAAATAGACTATATTAAAACTGAATATTATGGGAAAAACTGAGTTTCCAAAAACTGAACAAGGCATTACAACATATTTTCCCAAACCACGGTTTAGGAAAACCAAGGTTCCAAAAACCGTTAGTAATTTAATCCACTAAAAATGTTTGCAGGACTGAGCAGTACAACATATTTTCTACACTTAGCCTAAAAATTCCTCTCAACCCAAATAACCATTTCAGAACCACATGATAAATCTAACTAGCCCGTTCAAGAAATACAAAGAACTTTGAACTCATAAAAGAGATAAATCTAACTAGCTCGTTCAAGAAATACAAAGAACTTTGAACTCATAAAAAGAGACAAGTAAAATGAATAACAAAATATGGAAGTTAAATTGTTAGTTTTTCGACGAGAGTGACTGTCTCAAATATCTTTTGAAGTTCCATGTAAGTATTTTCATTTACGATTAATTTTTAGTTAGCAGGTAATGAAGAGATTACATTGAATACAAGTATATTTTTATTTTTTATTGTAGGTAATATATTACTTAACTTTAAATTTATAATAGAGAATGAGATTGTTGGTATCTTGACTATCTTAATTGAAATATGAAGAAGAAACTTATCATAAAAAGAATTTGAATTTATTTAAAAAGATAATATTTCATTTATTAATTTTAAGGGAATATAAATTTTAGTTAAAAATATCATCATAAAATTAGATGATAGGAAAAGATTAACCATTCATGATAGCAATATAGTAAATTGTAAAAAAGGATAATGATAATGTGTGAAAAATATAACTATAGAATTAGATAGTAGGAAAAAGTCAAACTTTATTAATCATAAAAGTATAGTAAATGCTTATATTAAATATTTAAATAAAATATTTTTTTCACCGAAATTTACTGAAATTTAGCAATACAATTTCAAGATTTTTTATTATTTAAAATACATTTTTGAATATATATATATATGGATTCAGTACCCTAAATAGTTTAGACTCAAGTTTTTAAAAATCTCCACCATTTTGATTAAAAATAACTAGAAAAAAATTGGTAAAGAAACTTATTTTTAATATTGTTTTAATAGAGTTCAATTATATTTATGAATGGAAAGAAATAATACATATATTATTTATAATAATTATTTTCTTTATAATTTCTTTTAACCTACCTTTAATTTATAATTATAGTATTTTTATTATATTTTATGGAGTTTTGTTTGGTGGTTGAAAAAATATATTATAAAAGCATTTCATAAAAAAACCTCACTGGTGTGTGTGTATATATATATATAATCACTGTAATTCAGAATTTTAATATATAAAAGTAAAGTTATATCCAAACCCCTCGACCTACTGGTAGACCTAACCCCAAGGACTTAGAGGAGAATGGACCGTGTGACCTCCCAATGACCTCCCAATGGCGGGGCATTGATTTTGACCAACTGAGCTAACTCTTGAGGCTGTTATTAAATTTTAATATAAATAATTGTTATTTTATATTATTAAAAAATAAAAATATCATATTTGTTAAAAGTTTAAGATTAATCATTATTTATATTAAATATAATTAAAATTCATTTAATTAAAGAATTCTAATTTTTTTTAAAGTCATATTTTGTGTTATAGTTTAATTAACAAATAAAGTATTTTTTTGTTTCTTCTTTATTTTTCTTTCATTTTTTGATTAATTTTGTTAAAATCTAGTAGAGATTTTTAAGAACCATAGTTTTAAGCTATTTAATTTGCAAATTCCAAAAAGATTTTTCTCGATGTTGAATCCATTTATGTATTCAAAAACATAAAAAATCACAAATTTTCCTAGCATTGTATCATTTAGTTATGGGAGAAAATACCATTTTTCTATTAGTTACACTGTGCCTTATGAAATTGCTAGGTCATTATTGTGCCAAATTATTAATTAAGTAGATAAAATAAATGACAAAGTCATTGATATTATTAATTAAGCAAAATAAAATAAGTTATTTCTAAAAAAATACATATTCTAATTTAAAAAGATGAAATTGGTAAGTAGTTTTGTGTGAAATTATTAACTGATTGTTTAAAATAAATGGCCAAAAAATGCATAATCTAATTAAGAAACTAAATGGCATTTTCCTTATATTTTTTGGATCAATTTTACACAAAATCTAATAAAAATTTAAAAAATCATAAGTTGTGTGCAAAATGTCAATACCTTCAAAAAAAATTCAAGTATTGAATTCATTTATGTACTAAATATTGCATTTGAAACATGAAAAAAATAAAATCTTACAGGCCAAATTCAAATTAAAAAACAATTTCATAACCAAAATTAATTTTTTTAAATAAAAATTCATTAATTTATATTGTTTTATATAACTCATTAATAATACTAATACATATTCTTAACTACATAAACAAATGTTCTAGTGTAATAATCATTCATATTTACTTTTTATATTTAAATATGTTATGGATAACTATTATCTAAAAATAAATTCTGACGGCTTTATATTTTAAATTTAATAATATAATTTTTTATTAAATAATAAATAATTTTTATTACTTAAAATTAAATACATAAATAATTTTAAAGCTATAAAAAATGACCTAATCTAATTTATAGGCGAAATGATTTTTTCACTACATGTTTTTTTAGTTAATTTAAATCAAAATCCAATTGAGATTTTTAGAAATTTGAGTGAAAGTTGTTTAATTTATATAATTAGAACGTTGGATCCATTTATGCATTCTAAACAAAAAGAAATCACATTTTTCGTAAAATTGTTTTACCAAATTCTAGTGAAAATGTTTATTTCTTCTATAAATCATGAATAGATTTATGCATTCTAAACAAAAAAAAATCACATTTTTTGTAAAATTGTTTTACCAAATTCTAATGAAAATGTTTATTTCTTCTATAAATCATGAAACAATAAATCTGTATAAATCAACCCTAATCTGAAATTCCAACAATATTTAATTTTAAGCCAAACTCATCTAGAAATATAAAACATTTAAACTTTTTTTATTAATATCCTAATAAATACAATAAATTCCATATTTATAAATTAAATTAATATAAAAAATATTATATAATTCTAAAAATATGAAAGATCAATCATAATAAAGGAAATTGAGATATGGTTAGATAGTTATAATACTACGTGGTATGGAAAACTACATGGTGCCGGGAGTGAAGGTAATGGCAATGAGTTCTTATAATCATATTAATTACATTACATGCAAATTGGAGATATTTGCAATATTTATCCATACATTCCATGAAATGAACATTTGATGATGGAGAAAATTGTATTGTATTGTATTGAATTGCATTTGTGTGTGACAGGAGGCTCATGTGGGTATGGCAGCATAGTGAAAGAATCCCCTTTCCAATCAAAAATAGCTGCAGGAAGTCCAGTGCTGTTCAAAGACGGAAAAGGCTGTGGAGCTTGCTATCAAGTATGAAATGAATTTAGTTAGTATTGTTACAGTTTTCACTAATAGAATGTTGAAGATTCTTCTCATAACTTGGATTTTACAGGTAAAGTGTACGGAGAATGGTGTTTGTTCTGGAACACCTGTGACTGTGGTGATTACTGATATATGTCCAGATGGTGGAGTTTGCGGAGGTGGCAAAACACACTTTGATCTCAGTGGTGCCGCGTTTGAAAGCATTGCATCTTCTGGTAAAGATGAAGCCCTCCGGAAGATTGGAATCGTACCTATATTATTCCAACGGTATTCATCTGATGAAATCACAAATCAATTTTCAGGCATTGATTTGGTCCATTTCATTTTAATCGGTTTTCATATGCTTAATTTCCTTATTGTTATGTTATGTACGGTGCCTTGCCAATATTCTGGGATGAACGTTGCTTTTCACGCAGACCCAGGAGCCAACAATTACTATTTCGCTGTATTTATTCAATATGAAACAGGAGATGGTGATCTTGGAGCTGTTGAACTACAACAAGTATTAAACTCACTTTTTTCTAAGTATTCTATATTTAGATTTATAGTATAAGAGGGATTATTCATATATATATTTTCTGTATGTATTTATATTTTCTGTATGTATTTTGTTGCATGCAGGCAAACTCTCAATCGTGGCAACAAATGACACATAAATGGGGAGTAAACTGGTTTCTGAACAGCGCTACCCCTCTCCAAGCTCCTTTCTCTATTCGGTTGACCACTCTTTCCGGCGCAAAGCTCACTGCAAGCAGCGTTATTCCTAAAAGTTGGCAACCCAATGCTACATACAAATCATCTGTCAACTATCACTAAGGAGGGATGCGATGTATTGTATTGTATTATTCTGCATAGCATTCGCACGAATGCTTACATATATAAAATTTTGCGTAGCATCCTTGGGAATGTTTACCGCTTTACTCTGTTAACTGGAAGCTCACAAGTATGTTGCAGTTTTGTTTCTTTGTGAAGGAATTTTGGATTATATAATTTGGTATCACATATCTGTGTTGATTACATTTTATTTTCCACTTTCTGTTTAATATATATTAATGATATTTTAAAAATGAATCAAATGGATTAATTTGAAACAAAAATCATGGTCAAGTATTTAAAGACTAAATCACATTCTACATGTATACACATCTAAATTTGTTTAAATAACTTTATTTCTTTTAACTGTATTTATATAATTATTTATTTAATTAGGCTTTGTTAGGGTATATCAAAATACCTTATAGATATATAATTTTTCATAGTTACCTTGTTGAGGGTTCTTCTCGTCCGTGCACGAAAATGGTGTTTGTTGAATAATATTTGTTTTGTGACGGCCGTGAGTCCAGTTCGAATCTAAAGATCTGGCCAAACACATTTTGATTTCAATGATGTCGCATGTGAGAGCATTGCAAATTATTTTGCATTTGAGAGCATTGCATCCCGTAGAGAAGCAGAACTACGTAAGAATGGAATCATACTATTTCAACTATATTTATATGGTAAAATCACTGATCAATTTGGTTCATTTCAGCATAGGGGACCTCGAGCACCATTTCCATGGGCACTGCAAATGGCGAGAATGCTAGGTGAATCTCAAAATAAGAGTATTGACAAGGAAATGCATTTTAGAGGCGTCGAAAAAAGGCTTATCATCTTTGCAAGATTGAAAGCAATTTTACAGGTAACATCTAAAAACATTTTGATAGGCCCTAGATCACAACCATCCCTACTGTTTGTGATAAAAAATCCACAAGGATTTGAGATAAGGAGAAAATGTTTTTTCTCAAGGATATTTACTAGTTCATGAAAGGTGGAATCCATGCATGTCTGGGCAAGTGTCTAGGTTTTTGGGTAATCAAGACCTAGATTGAATATCTAGAGTTTGTAATTTTAGGGATTGTAAACCCTAAATGAGTAACATGAAAATGTAGGGTTTGTGGACAAAATCTTAGGACTATTGAAGATATTATGGCATTTCTAGGGTTTGTATGAATTTAGGGTTCATACATGAAACCCTAGCTCATAAGTCTTGAGGATTAGGCTAAGATTTTATGGATTAAGCCATTGCTCCTTTTAGAAACCATAGTTACATGATGTTGATATGAATAATGTTAATACAAAAAAGAGCTAGGGTTCCCCTATCTTGGACTTGTGAAATAAGAGGAGCATTTTCAAGGAAACACATTTTAGAGGTGTGGAGAAAAGGCTTATCATTTGTGCAAATTTGAAAGCAATTGTAGGTGACATCCAAAAACATTTTGATAAATGTTATATCAAAATCATCTATAGTGTTTGTGATCCAGAATCCACAAGGATGTGAGACAAGGAGCATATGATTTTTCTTAAGCATTTTTATTGGTTCATGAAAGGTAAGATCCATGCCAAAACACGGATCGCATTTGTGCTAAAGAAGTTAGCAAATTCCATAATCAAATCCAGTGGGAATGGGATGGCAATGATGTTAATCTTCACCATGCATCGCTTCCATCTAATACCAATGTCAATTCATGCCTTTGATAAGAATTTCTAATTTATTTCTTAATAGTGTTAGTTTTGCTTCCAATGGAAATATGGGATTGTACAATGCCAAATGATTCCTCATCAAATGAAGGAGGATGCAGTGAACATTTATATTCAGATACGAAAAGAAATCATAATCCACAAATTGTTAAATGCTACTAGGGTATATAACTCCCCAAAAGAGTACTAAACATAAACATGACTTTTAAATGCGAGTAATACAATATAAAATGGATGTCATAGAACAATTCGCTTATAACCATGCATTTATGAGATCTAGATTGATCAATGGATCACCTAACGCAAAATGGGAAACCATACTTTTTAACCTTCAACTAAAAATGAAAAACACTTACAACATGAACTCCTGAGGCACATCCCTTGAGAGAACTTTGATTAAATCGCAAGAACATAATTTAATTAATCAAAAGAGCCTAACATGTCACATATGGGATTTCTAAAAGAACATACCATTAACTAGAGCTTACAATCATTATTAAGCAAAGCCTGTCGAAACATCTAGATGGATAATAGGCTGCTAGGGTATGAAAATACCATCTTGTGGAGATTTTGTACCATCTCCCTAGGGCTTAGTTTCTTGAATGATTTTTTCATTTCTGCCGCTAACCTAAAAGGTGAATATAAAATGTATAAGTGACACCATAAAAATTATGTGACTTTAATTCATTCACAATTTGAAGCAAATATATATATATATATACATGGTAATATCTGTGGTGTATGTACATCAACAAGTTCATGAAGCAGCAATTGTTCAACTAAGTTAAGTATTTCATCATTCAAAAATGATGAAAAGTGCACAAGTTCGAATAAATATATAAGTGATTTTTGGAGACAAAATGTATGTACAATTCAACATAATAAATTTATATGTAACATGCATTATAGCTAATGGGCAGCCAGTTTGCCTAGCTCATAATGGTAACAACTAATGAGGAAGGAAACATCTAGTCCTAGGCAACTTATATCAAGAAAGGAAATATCTAAATAATGTATTTAGTTATTTCCTATTTGACAACTCACAACAAAGGAGGCAAGTTCTAAAATATGTATTTGTAATCTCTTTAAAAGGCTGTCGAGCCTCATGATAATACAAGTGAATGTTAGTATTTTATCTTATCTTGTGTCATTTTGTTTGATTCATTTGTTTCTCAGTCAAGTTTTTCGAAGATGCAACTGCGAGGTGAGGCTCTCTAAGAGCCTCACCTCCAATCAATTGCAGGTCAAATGGTATCAAAGCAAGTCGCTCCTTGAGGTTTAATCTAATTTTTTAATTTTTTTTCAAATTCTTGTTTATTTAATGCACTCTCTTTTCATACAGCTACCACATTTTCCATGATGCATTTAACATTCAAATTTTTTTTCTTTTTCCAATTTTGTTGCTCTAATTTTTTGCTATTAGCATCCTTCCTATTTTCCAGCCACTACATGTTCTTTAGTCTTAGATTATCTTCCTTATCACAACATCTACAACACCCATGGCAACTTTTGTTACAAGTTTGCAACACATTTATAGTTCAAGTATATCTCTGGTGTGGACTGGTTTTGCACCCCATCCAGAATCCATGAGTTTTTATATCAGGAGCAGCATTCAGAGTGGGTTCCCTTTGGATACGTGCCATTTCACCCCGCTTTAGTAGGCACATCAGTTTCTGCATAACAACATCTATCCTAGGTTCCTTTGGAGAAGTGCCCTCCCACCCCAAGCTATGTAGGCACCCACTATTTATCAACAATCAGCACAGCAGCATTCAACTCAGGTTCATTTGGAGACGTGCCCTCCCACCCCAAGCTATGTAGTCACTTGCGACCTCATCAACAGTCAGCATCACATCACATCAACTCAAGTATCATCCAAAAATCATTTCATCCATGGCTTCACACTTAAACAGGGAGGCGGAAAGTTGGGGACACTTTCCATCTAAAACGAGAGGAATTGGGTAGCCAGGTTGCTTGGCTCATAATGGTAACATCTAATGAGGAAGGAAACATCTAGTGCTAGGCAACTTATATCAAGAAAGGCAATATCTAAATAATGTATTTAGTTTTTTCCGATTTGACAACTCACAACAAAGGAAGAAAGTTCTAAAATATGTATTTGTAATCTCTTTAAAAGGCTATGAAGCCTCATGATAATACAAGTGAATGTTAGTCTTTTATCTTATCTTGTGTGATTGTGTTTGATTCATTTGTTCCTGAGTCGAGTTTTTGGAGGATGCAGCTGAGAGGTGAGGCTCTCTAAGAGCCTCACCTCCAATCAATTGTAGATCAGGTAATCTTATAAATGTGATTTTATAGTTCATTATTCATAGCTTCCTAGAACATCTCTAGGCAAGACTCCAACTATCGTAAGCCAAGGATCGCTCCACGTGATCTCTACAAGATGTTGCATATCTCTTGAGTTCCAATCGATCCATCTCTCTCAGAAACTCATTTGGAACACTAACAAATGGTGTAAGTTGATCCTCACTCTCTAAATGCTTCTTCTTGCCTAAGCCAATTGACACTACTTGCAAAACATCCTGAACAACCTCGCTAATATTCTCCCTTCACTGAGTTCTTATGTTGGATGCAATGTCTAACTCATCTTGAAATGCAAAAACTCTAGTTGTATGAGGTGCTAAATGAGGTTCTGGAACCCTAAATGCAATATCTTGCATAACATCAAGTCGTTTATATGCACGACCTTTCCCATATCCATAGAATATGGATCTCATATATGTATAATTGGGATACATGTGCTCTCAAAACTTTGCATACAAAATCCTCGCAAAATATTGTGGCATTTCATTAGTATTGGCGAAATTTCTATATGCATATAGGAACTTCTGATAAAGAAATGGTGCAATATTAGGTTCATTAAATCTTGCAACCTTCAAACGATTTTTATCTCAAGGTCACAAGTCAAACAATGAGAAAGCAATTTCTTTAGTGACCCTTTCTCTCACTTCCTTAAAGGAGTGTCTACCCATAACTGATGCTCTCCTCTTACGTATCGTCATAAAAAACCTCAATCATCAGTCCAACCCCATGATATGCCACTATGAGATTCTCCAAAATGTACAAAAATATTTGGAGACAATCTCTAGTACATCTAGACAAATTGTTATTTTCTAGCTCATTCTGCAATCTCACTAAATACACCTTGAAGTCATCAAGAGAAAGAGAGGAGATATTGTCTTCCCAAGGCACCTCCTTAGGAACATCTCAAGTATGGGGGCAAAGAGGTTCATATTTTTCATTGCATACATACTATTGAGCCATGCGACCTATCCCACCACCACAACATCCCACAGGAGCATGATCAAAACATGTAACATGATAAATGTTCACATACTATTTAAATATAAATTAATTTCACTTGGACAATTCGTGTTCAAAAATTGTCTACATTTAAAATTACCTGGTCCATGAACTCTCTCATTCACTGAGCCTTCATTCAAAGGACAATTTTCCCCTCTTGAGGAAACAAGCTCAGAGCTATTACGCCATATACAAAACATCAAATTTCCAATCGTGCATAAATATGAGGGATGGGATAATTTTTAACATTAAACATACATTGAACAAGATTTATGTTCATCTTTCACTTGAGTGCTCTTGTATGACTCGCTGAGAATCAACATGGGTAGCCTCACGCTTAAAGAATTCACCTATGGATGATGATATTTTCTCACATTAAATGTGTGTGAAAGAAAAAAGTATTCACAAGTTAAACATAAAATTTATATATTGTCTAGAATTGAACATGTTAACTAGGAATCGAACGTGCTCCTCTACCATGCAAAGTAGACCCATTAGAATCACATCTACTCATTCCTAAAGCCCTGTCAACATATCTATATGCACAGGCTATACAATTTACATTAGATTCACAAGTATGATATATGTGCGATAAATTTTCATGCATTAAACATCTCACTTCAAGATTTATATTCATATTTTACCTGAACCAAATCTATAAAATAGTTGGATGGTTCTCAAAGGCACAATACTCAAATCATTACTTCCAACCTCAAGAGAGACCCATGCACCTATCAACAACGATATTTTTTTCACATTAATACATGTATCAAAGAATAGTATTCACGTGTTAAACATTGAATTTATAGCATAGCATTGAACATGATACTAGCAATCAAATGTGTTCATGTAGTACACCTAAGACACCGCTTGAGATGTCATCTAATATGTTTGTTGGAATCTGATCTAGTTCCTCCTGACAACGGGTCACTGGAGGGGTTGTTTAATGCCATTATTCCTATATACAAGAGGACTAGTTATTAATATTAATCTTGAAGATTTGCATTTTGCAAGAATTAAAGTTAAATAGATTTAAATATTTTTATTATTTAATATGAAAGAATAACAATGCTACAAAAGGGTTGGTATCAAAGAAAAAATCAACCATTTCCAAGGATAAGAAATTTCCATGGCCACTAATACCCTTTTCAATATGATCTTATAGTTTCAAGGATGGAAACGAAGCACGATCAAAAGCTAACATCTCAATATCCTTCCATTTTTGGAAGGAGATGTTCCACATACATGACACCCTGAAAGTTGTTAGTAAGAAATATCATATTTTCAAGCTTAGATAGCCATGTGAAATTGAAGTTTGGAAGGATGCAGGAACCCATAAAGGGGGAACTAACTATGACGAAACCATTTTTAATGTCTTTGAATATATATTTGTTACTTTTTCCAAAAAATAATGGATCTTTTAAACTATCACTCTCACTCTTTGAAGATAAAAGATAATACATAGATATACTTTGATGCCTCTAACATAGTTAACAAAAATAATATGGAATTAGTTCAATTACTTGGATGCCTCTCACATAGTTAACAAAACTATGGAATTACTTAACAATGAATTGTACCTAGCTATAAACTAATAACTCACAAACATATTTTGAGATGGAAACACAAAACCTTCAACTTTGCTAATTTGACTCTGATCTAGAGAGATTGAAAGCTATGCGTAAATCACCATTGGGCCATGATCCTTGTCTTTAATGAAATTTACTATGAAAATGGTACTAATAGGAAAGTCAAGTGCATCTTTAGATACTCCATCTGCAATAGTATTAAATTCTCTATGAATATGTGAAAAGGAAAGCCAGTCAAAAGCCGTGAAAGAATACCTAATGTCCCATAGTTTAAAATGTGGGTAGCTGTTTCCAAAGATGATCTTGTTGTTTTCCTAGTTAATCACTAATTTTGAATCACACATAATTTGCAAAGTTTTAACATTTTTAATTTACAAGCTTTTCAGTTCTCTATGAGAGAGATAAATGTGTCATAAATTTTCACATGTGAGGGAATATGTAGTACAAGTTGGATTGGAGTTTCATTAAAAGCACATGAAACTTGTCAAGGTGTTGTGAATTTTTTTCTAGTTTCTAGTGAAAGATAATTTGAAGCTTTGTACATCCCAATGATAAGAATATGTATTCCAATAGCATTGCAATGAAGTTTGTGGCCTGAATTGGGATAGAGCTATATGTGTAATAATATTGGGATCAATGTCACCATTATATTGCACTAACTCATTGAACATTGAGATATGAATCGCAATGCTTTTGAATATGCTATAGGTAGCCCATGTAATCGACAAGTTATTGGAAGGAGTCAATTGGTAAGCAATTGAATTTTGATTAAGCAGCATTTTATTTGTTGATTTCCATATTGTAGAGCATATAGAAGTTTTCACTCCAAATTGTAATCTAGAATAGGGGCCTTGTAGCCATTTTCAAAGATAGAGATCCCTGTATAAGATGGAGAACATAGACTAGAAGTAAATTCTTCAAAGGATATATGTTAGTGAAGTGAGTAGGTTATAAGATCCTCATTTATGGATCAATTAGAAATGTAAATATAGATGTTCTTTGTAACATGGTTTTTAAGTTTCGTCGAGCTAATCATTGCAATCTCTATATTCTAAAATTGCACTAAGATTGAATACCAAACATAACATTGTAAAGTAGAAATAAAAATAAAAGGAAATTGTGACCACCAACGCAAGTGAATGAAATATTATTTTAGTTAACTTCACGAATAATCCCTACAAGAACATGATCCATGGTTGAAAATATGGAAGTTATTTGAATCTCTCACAAGAATTTCTTGTTGGATAATTTTGGAGATGAATTTAGTGCCATTATGACATCACCACACACTCGAAGAGTTTTAATTTACATGTTTTCAGTTTTCTATGAAAGACATAAAAGTGCCAAAAATGTTTGTGGGCGAGGGAAGAAATTTGTTGGAAAATATATCTCATTTTTGCAGATGATGAAAAATCCCTCGTGATTGGCAATAATGATAGTGTCCGTTGTCCAAGGCAAGTTGTGCACATTGTAATGGTAATGGTTGTGCCAGTTGCAAAATTGTTGTGAGATCCATCCATAGATCTGTTGTTATCCTTACACCGCACAAAATTTATGGGTTGTTGCTCTCTAAAAATTTCCCATGAGGAACTACAGCTAGCGGTAAGGTTTTCATTGGTGAGGACAAAAATGGCTACCAACACCTTGCTTTTTCCAATTCATAACTTTCAACCTTTCAACTGAGAATAGAATCTGAACTCTCGATTGACAGTTTTAAATTGAATCTAAACTCTTGTTTGAGAGATTTTCAATAGAATCTAAACTCTTGTCCAAGATTTTTTTCCCAACAAATCATTTTCAAACAAACTCTCATCCAAGAGATTATATTAGAATCTAAGAATCTTGGACGAGAGATTTAGTTAGAATATGAATTTCGTTTCAGATTTTGTGTCCAAGAATTTTTTCGCAAAACTCTCAGCCGGAAACTTTTTTAACTCTTGATCGAGAGTTTGCAAATCCGAGATTAACTATACTAAACACTTGGCCAAAAGAGTTTCAAACTCTCGATTGAGAAATGATCAAAATCTCGGTTGAGAAAACATTTTGACTTTTTTTCTCGACAGAGAGTTTACCAAAGATAGCCAAAATTTTCTCCACATACCAAAAAGTGTTTCCCATTTTCACATTTTCACCCAATAAATAATAAATACCATATATAAATAAGTTTTGTATTAAAAATTCATACCTTTTCAATGAAAAGTCAAAATGCCTTTTTCCATCATACTTATATACAAGGCCACAAATTTGGAAATCAACATTGATTATTTTATACATTCAACATTTATATTTCTTGGTATATCCAATTGAAAGTCAAATTAACATTCCAGTGCAGCTAACAGTAAAACTGGACCTAGTAAAAAAATCACCAAGACTTGGTTTAAAAGGAAAGAAAAAAATAACCAAACCTAGTAAAAGAATTTATGAAAATGGGTAAATTATATTCCTAAACCTAATAATTTTTTTAACTATATTAGTAGTAAAGTATAATAAGTAATGGAGTCATCAAAGGAAAAAACAAGGTTCAATGATGAAATAAATAAGGAATTACAGAGCCATAACAAAGACATAAAATCTTTCAAAATCTCATTTAGATAGCATTGAACTCATTGTTACAAAAGAATATCACTCTTCTTGAGATAAAGTCTGAAAGCTCAAGTAGAGGCCCACTACACCTCAGAGGGGGAATTCTCACCTCGCTAATTGTCTTCTTGTTTCTATGCAACTCTCCTTTGACCTAAGGGAGCTCTCCTCCAAATAAGATGTTAGGGCTTAGTGGTTCGAATATTGGAGTTTGAAGATTCATATGGCTCAATATAAAGGTTTAGATCAACTAATATATGCTCAAATAGGTTCCCAAACAAATAATCAAGGGATTATCAAATGATCATAGAGAGGAAAATGTAACAAAACATTTTTAAGTATTATAAATAATATTGTGCATTGGAGGTTAGAAGATCATTGTCTTAGTTTTCCAATATATACTTTTGCAACGAGGCATATGGGGTCAAGGAATAAAACAATTTCATGGTATACATGGAGTGATAGAAAGGTTCAAACAAGCTTAGGGAAAAAAAATTAACCTACCCTACAATTTAAAATCATGGGTCTCAAATTTTCAAGATGATTAAGGTATAATGAGAACTAACTTTATTCCTCAAATTTATCAAGGGTTTAGTTTAGCAATGACAACGAAGAAAATACCAAATAAACTAACTTAGCACTTCAACATTCATCCAATAAAACATTAAAATAAGATGAAATAAATAAACTAACTTACTACACCATGCATCATCCACTATCCACCATAAGCATCCATGGACATGTTGATTTTTAGTCATTGTGGTCAGTATTCAAGTCGACTAAATTGAAAGAAAGAAAAATATTATTTTGAACTCATGTAGGCTCCAAAAAGTTAGGTCAGACCTGCTAATTTGATGGGTGCAACCCTTGGTAAAAACCACTTGATTTGACCACTCTATATACACATTTGTCCTCCTCCATTTGGCAAGAAATTCATATCATCAAAAATTATTTGTTCTTTGTTCAAATGTGTAAGGACAAAGATGAGAAGAAGATAGAATTTTGACCAACATTGACAACTCCTTGACTAAAATTTATGAGGCACTATTTTACCGAACTCTGAGACAATTTGACTGAGATTTTGAGGTAGTTTTAGGAGGCCAAATTTCGACCCTATTGCCTATAGTTGACTAAATTTTGGGCAACATCAAGAAGTTTAAATTTTTTGTTTGTTTGACCAAGTTTGACTTGTATGATTTATGTGGTCTATTTTACCAATTTTGATGGGAAATATTAGATTGTTACTTTATTAAACTGAAGAATTTCTCCTAGAAACGATTGTTGGGTTTTCTTCCAAGTTTCGATTTCGAAGGTGAAAATTTGTCTCTTTCTGTGCTTGGTTTTCTCTTTATGATCCTACTGTCATTATTCCATTATTGTTGATATTTTTTTTTATGTATAATTGTTTAATGATGTATCTGAAATAAGTAAACTTGGTTAAAGAAATCATTAGAAAGTGATTATAAGTTTAGAAGATAATATTTCCTTGAAAAATCAACATGGTATCAGAGCCTAGGTGAAATAGAAACCATTAAAGAGACTTGAAGAAGCATGTATTACTGAGGATACTATTGGAAATATGGTAGCCATGGTTGGTATTTTCATCATGAATAAATTAGAAAATTTTAGTTTTGATTTATGCCTCCTAAATTAATCAAGACATCCTCCTTTTGTTCAAGTCAACTAGGCCCCCAAGAGGCACCCATTCAACCCCCTTTAAATACTATTTATGTGTGGCACTCCTCATTTGGGAAATTTGTGTTACATATTATTTTATATATTCTAGAGAAGCTAGAAGGAGGAAAGGAGGACGAATAGAGGAAAGAAAGAAGAGAGGCTTGCCATCTATGAGACCATGTTTTGGTTATCTCTTATCTTGATATCATGCTTTTATTGGATGTACTGATGAATAATGAAATCTCTCTCCCATAAGGAAATATTTTTGAGTTTTCCCCTTATGGGTTTTTCCTTGGCCTCGAGCCTAATTTATGTGCCTCTTGTCTCATTATCTCATGGTTATTTTTCTACTACTCTTTCATGTTTATTGGTTCGAATTTTATTTTGTATAATTGCTTAATGATACTAGATGAATGTTGTGTGAAATTAATGCTAACTGATCATTGGAAGTAGTTATCTATGGAATAAAATTATTTCTAGTGTGTTTTCCCTAGAAATATCAACAAATAAATAGTGATTTGTTTGTTGGTTAAGGTAAACCCAAGTTTCTATTGTTCCTAGAAGGGAGGTCGAGAGGGTCAAGAGACCTAAAGTCATGAGAAAATAGGGTCACTTATCATTGAGGCTAGGCCATAGGCATAGAAGAAGTCAAGAGAGGCCTCTATCCGAGCTATAGAGGGCTGGGAAATGCCTCAATTTGAGATGTAGAGGGTCAAGAAATGCCTCATTCTGAGCTACATAGGGGCAAAAGGCCTCAAGGGTGACCTCAAGAGGGTTGAAAAGGCCTCAGTATGATAGAAATAGTGGTCGAGAAGCCTCAAAAGGTGGCCAGAAGGTGCAAAGTGCCTCAATATGGTAGTGAAGACATTGTCAAAGATATGGATGACACAAATTTTAGTTAGTCAGACCACATTTCTAATACAATTGAAGAAAAGGCACACATTTGTTTCAAACTAAGGAAATTGAAATTGATACGAGATGAAATTTATTTGTTTGAAGTATTAGAAACAATGGTGAATTCGAAGTCCCTGGCACAAGATTTTAAAATTTGTGAATTTCATTAATAATATGAGTTTGTTAAGGACCTTGAAGACTCTTGTTTCAGAATGATGTTTATTGTATCCATGTCCTTGAAGAAAAATATACATTAGGGGAACTAGGAGGTCACTTCAAGTCACAGTTGAGGAACATCTAAGGAAGTTGTTATGTTGTAAGGCTATTGTTGAGCATTTGGAGTGTAAGACTGAACTAAACTTGAGAAAGTATGACCAAGACCTAGACTTGAAAGGTTGGTAGAGTTGGGACAAGACTAACATTATGTTGATTAATGTTGATAAAAAAAGATGAAATCCCTATGCGAGTATTTAAAAAGAAGGACATTTTGTGCAGTTAAGACTTATATCCATAATGCACAGTGGTCAATGATTTGAAGTTGTTGAGGAAGATAATCCAAATCCTGAGGGAGATGAGGAGAAATATTTCTTCACCTATAAAGCAATAAATTCCAATGATGAGATTCACGAGATAATTTAAAAGGTTGTTGGCATTGCAAATGGTTTTAATGAAATTTGAAAGTCTTAGGGTTTGTAAACCATAAAAGTTTAAAAAGATATGACTTGTATTTATTATTGATCCTAATGGTTTGTGAGACCCTAGAATGAGACCTAGAGTGTCGAATATCGGTGGAGTTTATACTTGGTTCATCTTCCTAATAGCACAAAAACGACTTAGCTTATAGTTTCTCCTTTGGTGTAGTTGGATAAATCAACAATGAAACCCTAGCTAATACAATCGATGGAAGGAAAGAAAAGCTACATGCATTAGTAGGTGATGATGAGGATGAGAATGACTAGTTTCTAGCATGGTGAGTTTGAAAATGGATTTTAATGATTTCTGCAACAAGGTGAGGATCAAGAGGGAGTTGAGAATTCCATACAATCCTCAGATAAAAAGATAAGTACTTCATATCATTATTACTTGATTATTATTATTTCTAGTCATCCTCTTGTCTTTGTATATTTTTATTGCTTATAATTTTTTCTTCCATGTGCACCTAATGAGGTTTGCAAGTACGTCATGAAGGTTTTCAAGGCTCTGCCAGCAGATGAAAGCAATGGGAAGAGCGAAAAAATGTTTGTGGAAAGAGGATTCTCCCATAATCAAGCATAAACTCAACTAGAGTGATTTTTGTTCAAGGGAGAAATTGTGCTGACATCTAGAACCATGTCAAATGCTAGGGAAAGCTCCTAGATTAGAGGGAGAAAGCAAGCCAACATGTTTGAAGGATGCCAACATGGAGGAAATTGTGTCGATACCTGAAGGCAAGTCAATGGTGACTTTGAAGTGGATCTGCAAGACCAAGCATATGGTAGATGGTAGAAAAGAGAAGTACAAAGTGAGATTCATGGCAAGAGGGTTCTCCCAGAAAGAGGGAGAGGACCATAAAGTGATATTTACTCCAATTTCTAGGTACACTTCTATTAGTATTATTATTTCTATTAATTTTTTTATGGATTGGAGATTACATCAGATGGATATAAAGATTGTTTTTCTTAATAGAGTGATTGAGGAAGAAGTGTAAATAGAGCTACCTCGAGGCTTTGACACACATGAGAGGGAATCTCATGCTTGCAGACTTAAGAAGGATTTGTATGAACCTAGGGAATGGTATACTTTAATTGATTGACATCTATTGAGCCTTGGTTGATCTTGTTATAATATGACTTGTTTCTGACAAAAGTATGGCTCACATGATAGAGGGAGTGACAGTAGTAGGAGGGATTTATTTTGTGATAGAGGGAGCATTCAATCCCTACTTTAGTGCCAGAGGGAGTTGACCTCTGAGTTCGAGATTAAGAATCTAGATTTGATGCATTACTTCCTTGGTCAAGGGAAGTATACTATTGAGGTCTGTCAGATTGTGTACTATAATATTTTCAAACTAGATTCTTAGAGACATGAGATCTCTAAGAGTAGTATGTATTCTATGAGTGGAACATGTCAAATAGAAGATATGCTTCAAGCATCAATGGCAGAGGGAGCAGCTAGGATTTCCACAACAGGATTTGTTCCAATGTTAGAGGGAGCACCTAGTTAGGGTGACCAAAAATTAGTTGTGGTGA
>APFE031521190.1:627-11616 GCA_000404065.3 Pinus taeda | reverse complement strand
TTTGTTATTTTTTAAAAACTTTTTGTTTTTGTTTTTTTCATTGTTTTTATTTTTTAAATTTATGTTTGTTTGTTTGTTTGTTTGTTTTTTTTTTTTGGATTTACGTCATTATTCAAAATGATGAAAATTTACCCTAAAAAAAAACAGAGCTTATTTCATAACACATGTTGAATTTTTTTTTTTGACTGTAACGGTTATTGGAATTAAGGCGGCAAACCAGCTGCCTGCTTGAACATTACAACAGATTCTGAGTTGACCATGCTAATGCATAGAAGCGTATCTCTCTTTTGAACCAGATCCAACTGAGATCAATCCTCGTTTTGCCAGATGACAGAGTTGCGTTACGCCCAGCTCTTGTGGTCTTGCTCAGGCTTGATATGATGGCTATCCTTCATGAAGACAGAGTCCGCTTTAACCTTTCCTTGAACCTTCTACCTACAGGTCCTTCTGCATCCCTGTTCCTTAATCAACACATCTGATTTGAGGGGGCTTGAGCGAAAACGGCTTATCGCTTTTACGTCCGAATCTGGGCACCGGCGGGAGGGCGCAAACAGTAGCAGAAATCCAACAGTATGATCTGAAAATGGAGCCTTCATCCTCAATTTCGTTGCTAGGTGGAAGACTTGAAATCTGAATGACCTACTTTAGTCAATTTAATACACTGTTACACGGTCTTTCCTTTCTAGATAGGAATAGGTTTTCTGACCAGATTGAGACCACTGACATTGAAAGCTAGGAGTTGAGGACTAAATGAGGGCAAATCGAATACAGGGGATTAAGGAATGATGCAGTAGTCCTCGTCGGAGTTGACTAACAGGGATCTTCTGCCTCGGATGGAGCCCAAGTTGGCTTCAAGGTCTGCTTGATCATTCAGATGCCTCAGAATGTGAAAGAAATTTATTTTCTGGAACAGAGGTAGGATAAGCCTGATTTTCTTGAAAATTGAGGCTAATAGGATCTGAGAGGGGATTGTGTTGAGATTCAGCGCTTGAATGATTAGCCTAGAATCTCCAAAGACTGAAAGCTTCAAAATGTTCCTTTTGAGAGCTAGATTGAGCCCTTGCCACAGAGCCAAAGCCTCAGCTCTGTTATTGGACTCGATGCCCAGTCCCCATTGATATTGGAGCTCAGTGGAACCATCCGGTTTCAGAAGAACCCCACCTCCTCCCGCAGCCCTGGGGTTGCCCTTAGAGGCCCCATCAAAGAAGAGGCAATGTTCCTCCAGGGCAGAGCGCCATTTAATAAACATCTGTTCTTCCAGGCGGATTTCCCAATTCGCATGGGGGATTGCAAGGGACAGAGGCTTGGTGTCATAGTGTGGAACCAGTTCTTTGAGCCATAGCTCCTCCTCGCTGTCCAAATCTGCTTCATTTTTTATTGCCTGTTTGGTGTCCAGAGTTTCTCCCAGTAAAGCTTGGATTTTAGTTATGATTTTGCCCGGCGTACAATTCTCATCCCTGAAAATTCTATTGTTCCTCTCCAACCACAGCTTCCAGCAGGTAAATTTAGGTATCCACATCCAGGCTGTTTTGAGGAGGCTTTTTTTTGAGAAATCAAACGGAGTTAAAGAGGCCCAGCTGTGAAGCAGGGTGTTAATATTACCAGGGATCTCGACTTTGTCAGCCCCTGTTCTCAGGACTCCCCTCCAAACATCATGGGAAAAGGGGCAGAGCAATAACAGGTGATTAGCGGACTCTTCCTCGGACATACACAGTGGACATCTGGAAGGTCCTTCCATTCCACGTTTTCTCAAGGTATCTCTAGTGAGAATGCTGTTGTGAGCTAGTGTCCAGCAGAAGAAGTCGATTTTGGGCAGCGAGGGAAAGGCCCAGATGAATCTCCATTGAGCTGGATCAGGGGGAACATTAGGAATCATTGTCCTGCTTTTGTAACCTTCATCAACTGTGAATTTGCCTGAGTGGGAGCCCCACCCTCTTTTGTCTTTGGCTGATGCTTTGATTGGAGATTTCCCTTGAAGCTTGTCTAACAGAATCGTGGCTTCAACCTGCAGCTGTTGGGGGACCTCTCCCAGATTCCAACTAGCCCACCGTCTTCTAGCGTCCTCTGTCCATGTTGAGATGTCCCACAGGGTGTTCAGATTGTTTGACTGTAGCCATATTTTAATGTTTGTCAAACCCTCAACCTGGTTTAATGAATGATCACCAAGGATAGGGTCATCCCAAATTCTGATATTTTTCCCATTACCTGGAATCCAGTATAGATTATGATTGAAGTGCTCCATAGCTGATAGGCAAAGTTTGAAAATCGGAGAGCCTTTACTGGTTTTTGGAGGCTGGTCCAAGTATCTCAGCCATTGTCCCTTGAAATATTTTTTCCACAACACTTTCTTACTCCAGCGAGTCTTCCCGTCAACAATGCTCCATAGAATTTTGGAGCCCAGGGAGAGATTCTGGGCTTCCAGATCTCTTAAGTGAAGGCCTCCTTCTAGAGTTGGCTTTTTAACAATGTCCCATCTGACTAAATGAAGTATTTTTTCATTGCTTTTCCCTCCTTCTCAGAGGAATCTTCTCAGCAGACTGTCCAATTTGCTGAGGAAAGTTTTGGGAGCAAGCAGAATGGAGTGATGGTAAAGCGGCATACTTGTGAGCACTGATTTCATCAGGATAACCTTCCCCGCATTGTTCAGCCAGGTGGCTCCCCAAGCTTGGATTCTGAGTTTTATTTTGTCAAGCATTGGCATCCAGTGGGCCACTTTAGGAATGGATTTGAAGACTGGGATCCCCAGGTATTTGAAAAACTCCCAGGTCTGAATTCCTTTCATTTCTAGAAGCCTGGCTATATCAGCGAGATCCTTGACCGAGCAGTTCCAGCTGTAGATGGTGCTTTTTAGATAGTTTATCTTGCTGCTCGAGACCTCCTTGTAGATATCCAGTTCCTTCTTAAAGGATCTTGCAGAATTTATGCTCGCTTCTCCAAGCAGAAGGGTATCATCAGCGAATTGGGCATGGTTAATATCTTTAACGTTGGGAACCATTCTGAATCCAGGAAGAGATTGGATTTGTTGACAGCAGTTTAGTTGAAAACTGAGCACCGAGGCTTGAATGGCGTAGAGGAGCGGAGAGAGCGGGCAACCTTGTCTTAAACCCCTTGAGGCATTAAAGAACTTGGTTGATCGGCCATTTACTAGCGGCGCTATCCAAGGGAAAGCAATGCAGGCTTTCACCCAATTGATGAAGGTTGAAGAGAAGCCCAGTTTCTCTATAACAACATAGAGGAAATCATGTCTCACCCTGTCAAAGGCGTTAGCCAGATCGAGCTTTATCACCATTCCTTTCTCTTGTCGCTGGCAACTTGAATGAACTGCTTCTTGCACCAGCAAAATATTGTCCAGAATCTTTCTCCCTTTGATGAAGCCACCTTGATTTTCCGGTATGATGTCCGACAGCACGTTCTTGAGACGATTGGCTATTGATTTGGTGATCAGCTTATAGCTTGTATTACACAGTGAAATGGGCCGGAATCTGCCAAAATCAGTGGCTCCTTTCTCCTTCGGAATCAGGGCAAGGAAGGCCGAGTTGGTGCTGCCTCCAATTTTGATACATGATTGTGATTTCCTGACCATTCTTAAAAGATCTTTGTTAATTATAGGCCAGCATGTCTGATAAAATCTGGCATTGAACCCGTATGGCCCAGGAGCTTTATCCAGTTCCATGCAGTCCAATGCCTTCTTGAGCTCCTCCATGCTGATCGGAGCGGTAAGCATAGAGTTAACAGAGTCTTGAACACAATGAGGGATTAGATCGAAGGGATGGGTTTGGGGGTCTAGAGGAGGGTTATCTTGAGCCGTGTAAAGCTCTTTGTAAAAGGTGAAGGCAACTCCTTTTATGCCTTCAGGATCTTTGATCATGGCATCTTGGGACCGAATTTTTGAAATGGTTTTGAATTGCTTGCGGGCTTCGGTTTGCTTATGGAAGAAACTGGTATTTTTGTCGCCGGCTTGTAACCATAGATTTCTGGATTTTTGCCTCCAATATTCCTCTTCATCTCTGCTGGCTCTATGGAGAATTTTTATAGTCGGAATAAGATTACTGATTCTATTACTTTATAGTCGCTGTGTGTTTACACTTAATGAGATTTGTTGTGCCTTTATTATCTGAAGATTGTTGTTAAGTTCATTTCAATTAAATATTGTTGTTCAATTCATTTTAATAAAGAGTGTTGTTCGATTCATTTCTGTAGATTAAGCTTTGTTGTTCAATCTTTTCAACAGACTTAGTTGTTGTTCATTTTCTGCAAGGATTTACTTTCACCTTTTAATTGATAGTGCAACAAGTGTGTTTTAGAAAGAATTTCCAATCAAATTGTTATTATTTGCTTTAGTGTGCATTGAAAGATCTACAACTGTAAAAAACATTGGCTATCGCTATCTAAGTTCTCAGATTGGAGGTCATGTTTATGATTGATTTCATCAGTTGGCCGAGGAAATAGTTATCACTACTGCATCCTTGACTGATAAATTGCTATAGTTTTCTGAATGAATGATTTAAGTTTCAGAGCATTAAGGTTTCTATTAATTACAAGTAGATTCTATTTTCAGCATCTGTTTACTCTTGTATTTAGCACTATACTGCAAACTTGAAAACATTAATCTTGAATCAAGTGACTGCCTGAAACTAAGTACACTCTTGAGATAAAAAATTGTACCTGGATTGATAATTAATGTAGGATAAATAGGGGTTAAAAAGATACCTTTTATCAATCAACATTCACTAGACCGAGATTTGCAGGGCTTGGATGAGGATGACCGATTGTTGTGATGGGTCTACTTAGTTGGACAACATGGGAAACTTGTGTCATGAACATGAGGTTGGAGACATGGAGCATGGCAGTCTTATGCAGGGACATTATGCAGGAGCACTTGTAGAGGTGTCACTTATGGGCATCCAATGAGGAGTGCCAAGGCAGGGATGTTCTGCAAGTGGATTTGCTAATGTGACATGTAGATGTTTTACTTATGAGCCTATGGAGAGGTTGTTCTCTCTTTTAGAACAAGGCCATGGACTGGTTGGAGTTGTGAGCAGGCTATGGAGCATTCCTACTACATGAAGAGCTGAGGCATCTTGCAGAAACCTTTGGGCCAAGGCATGTATGCTTGCTAAGGTGTTGGTTGGAGATGACTCATGGAGCTCATGATGGCATGAGGTTGTGAATTTTGGGGACTTCATGTATGGTGGACTTAGAGGATCTGATGCATTGAGGAGCTGAGGTCAGGGACTTTGATGCAGGATGGGGTGCATAATTTTGAGTACATGTATGGGTGTGCTTGAAAGAGTGACTTGATGAGGAGGATTGATATGAGACACTTTGGAGTGATGGAGTTACAACGATGATGATGCCTTGGTGGCAACACTTGGGCATGGGTTGAGCCGAGACTTAACCACTTTTGACACATGGGAGCTGATTGATCTATGATCATGGGTAGGACATGGGAGATGAGATGGGTGTATACTTGTTTCTATGGCAGACTTGAGGATGGCACATTGCATATATGATGGAGGTTGCTTCATGAACCTAGATGTGGCACATCGAGAGTCGGGTTTGATGAGAGGATCTCTTCACTTTGAGGAGATGGATATTACACAGATAGATGATGATGTTGGGATAGATGCGACTGATTCCATGTAGTACATTGATACCGAACATCATGGACATCATGCTGCAAATAATATGGAGACTACTTCATGGACTTGGGCATGGCTTATATTTATATGGAGATGGATTCTTGATCGAGTTGATGTTGTGACAGGATGTTCTGAGAAAAGACTAATGATGGCATAAGGATGTGCAGTCTTATGGTTTGAGCATGACTGTTGGACTAATCACCCAACTAGTTCGAATCATGGGGGTCGACAGTGTGCAGAGATATGTTAGCATTGAGTTGGAGTATCATGGCAACAGTTCACACGATGGCGATACATGATGGAGGTCGACACGATATGTTGCAGTGAGCATGTAGCTTGAGATGGAGGGGCTAGCCTTTCACAATGGGGGCAACATGTGGAGATTGCAACGGATGTGATTGATGATCATGGATTGAGATGACTTTTCCATGTATGACATACCGGTGGATTATATGCCTTGGTATGGATATCTTGGTGATAGATGGTTGCCGGGATGAGAGATTGTTGAGGACAATAATGATTTCAAGTGGGGGAGAATGTAACTCCCACGAGCTACAGTTGATGGTTAAGCGAGGGCACACCAGGTTTGGGCGTGGGCGAGCTAGACGAGCCGCAGCACACGTAAAGGAAATGGGAGAAAATACAATGAAGTTTGGAGTCAACATGTATATACCGTGTGGGTGGTCCCGGGTGTCCCAACGAGTAGGCGAGCTGACGGACAAGCCATCACACGAGTGGGTGGCTAAACATTGTAAACGGGCGGGCCGACATATTGAAATAGCAAACGGGTCGATGATTGTATGTGCATTGGTGGGTCAGCTGGGCACCCCACGCATTGGTGGAATGCATATACATAGGCGAACGAGTTGGGAGGTTGGGGCATCATTCAATCAACAAGCATTTGGTCAAGAAGTACGAAAGGCAAGCTGCGGTAGTTCTGTGGTTGGGTGCAAAACGACAATGCGAATGTGCCAGCAAAACGGGCAGACCCAAGGTTGAACTGAACAGGATGTCGGAGGGCGTACGAGGGCGCCGTTCAGGAGTCATTCGGGAGGTTCATGTAGGGTGACCCAATGAGGGCGTCCGCCGAATGAAGGACAGGTGAACCGGGTGGAGTGAACGTGTAGGCAGGGCGACACGGTGTGTGTGCGCCTGCCGGTTGGAACATTGGACGAGCCAGGTGAGTAACTCGTGTAGGGACACTCGTGGGTGGGTGCGCCCAGTGGAGAAGGAATGAGTTGTTGGTTTGTGAATGAAGTGCGGCCGACATGTGGAGGTGCGACCAAGAAGGCATGCATGATGACATGAGTGGGCACTCGACTTGGGCAAACAACACGAAGGTGAAATGAAGTGTTGGGTTGAGAATGAAGGTGCAGCCATCGTGCAAAGGTGCCTAAGTTGGCATGGTAACACGGGTAGTGGCGCCTGAGTTGGGAAAACGACACGGAGGCTAAACAAACGCGTTCAGGGGTAAACAAAGAGTTGGGTGAGTCGTGCAGTGACCGTTCAGGCATGTCGACGAGCTGGGCAACCAAGTTTGCCGATGTTTGTAAAATTTGGCTAAGTGTAAATTTGGGTTTCCTCAAGATTTAACTTATATATATATATATATATATATATTGTGGGCAGACTCATTACAGGGAGTTGCCCCTCCCTTATACTATTATGCATTTATATGTGTAATGCTGTTTATGGTGAATATTTATGGTTTTCATTGTGTATGAAGGAAAACATATTACTTGGTAAAGAAGAAAATAAACTAAGTAACGAAAGTTAGGTGTAGTCCACAATTGCAAGTATTGGTGAAAAGAAAGTGGTCGATGGTGCCACACCTAGCTATAGTGCGGTTGAAAGAGTACTGCCAGTGTAGGGGCGTGACACAGGGGGTGTAGTGATTGTTGGCATGAATGCATGCTGTGGAGGTGGGACTAGAGGTAAGACATGGCATATGGGTGGGAGAGGTAACTTGATGCACAATGTTAGAGAGTTATCTTGTGGAGAAGGGTGGCATTGCAGTGCTGCAGGAGGACATCGGAATGTGAAGAACCAAGCTCGATGACGAACGCATGCGGACTTCGGGTATGTAATTCGGCTCTGTTCCAACACTGTAATTATGTTCTGGTTGGGGTTTTTCTGGGGGGAAAGGAGGGTAATTAGTAAGAGAGTCTAAGGGTTAGGAAACTGCTAGTGGAAATGGGGAAGGAAATTGCTTGCCATTGCCTAGTTTTGCATCCATACCTTCTGACAAACGGGTAATACCCATGATTGCTAGGGGGGCAATTGCATGTTGCTGGGTTGGGAAGCTTCGTGCTCCTTAAACAAGGTCTGGGGGGGAGTTTGACTGTGGAAAGAAAATGCATGAGGGGCAGACGAAGATAGAAAGGGGCAGGGGGAAAGAATTGGTAGGGGGCTTGGGGCGCAACTGTTCCTGCAGCCTACAAAGCAAGCGTTGGGTTAACTGGAACCCCTACTGGAATGATGGCAAGGCCAGAAAATCTGGGTGGAACCGAGAGGCAGAGCCACTAATCCTTGGACAGAGGGGAAAAGAACCTGAACTACAACAAGAAAATTTTAAGAAGCAAGGGGGTCTAAGAGCTCGACTTGGGCAAGGGCTGGCTAACCTGCATGCAAACATTAGCAATTAGGAGGGAAAAAAGGGCGTAACAAGGGGTATGGGCTATGGACCTCCCCATTGCGGGTTGCGGGCTTCGGTCCACCCCAACCTGGATATGGTGAGAAATGACGTAGAGGAGACGCAAGGAATGACATATTATGCTGCAAACAACACTCAGAACAGAGCCACCAGGGGGTGGTGCATAACTGAAAATTTGTGTTTTAATTTAACTAATTGTGGTTGTCACTAGTGTTTTGGAAAGCAGGTAATGGCTCATGCTGTGAGAGGCCGTGTGCATGGTAGGAGAGGCTCGACACTAAGGAAAGACAAGGAGTCGAGCACGTCAGAACCATGCAAGGGTGGGAAGTCGGTAGAAAATATCATCATTGAAGTAGCGAAGGCTTACGAGAGGGAACTAATGTTGGAATCTGGAAATTTCTCAAAGAATAGGAAGAGGAAGTAAAACAAGGTAGCGAGATGAAGGAATAAATGGATAATTGGAGGACCTTAGTCTTTTTTGAAGTTATTATTGAAGGTATGGGAACATTCACCAAAGTGGATGGCACTGCACCGTGATTTATATATTTTATTAGTCATGTTGGATACTAAACTCTCTGGTGAAACTCGGCCTGATATTATAAGTCGTGATGAAACCTCATTTTATTTTCCAACTCCCCTTTGTTCGTTGTGAATATGGAGATGTTAGGTGTAGTTGCACAACTGAATTCAGGATTTCAAATCCCATTGATTGGCTTTGGTACTGCTTTCTTGCCTCAGAACAAAGATGATTTAAGCAGAGCTGTTGCTACTGCCTTCAAGGTAGGTTATCGACACTTTGACACTGCAAGTATTTACGGTACGAAATTTGGTGAACTGGAGCCGCAGTTTGCATTCTTCCAGTCAGATAAATCTGCACTGTGTACAGAGTGTGGAATTTTTTAATCCTGAAGGAGAGAGTTCGGTCACATTAAGAGATTCCCCAGACATTTTTTCGATCCGTTACATGAATCAAGAGTAGCAATGACAAGTGACCAACGCAATTCGTTGAAGGTTTAACATGCAAAGTTGAAGTGGATAACTTTTTTTGTGAAAGCCCTTTGTAAATTTTGAAAGGCAATATCTTTTGAAGTCGCGTTGAAAACATCTTATATCTTTATGAAGTTTGTTTTTGAAAAAAAAATAAAAATTTAAACAATACAAACGCCCGTGTTGCAGTAGCAGCACTAAACGGACTCGAGCTTGAGACTGGCATATACAGTATTGTTTTTGTCTGTATTAGTCTGAGACTGATGTTTCCACATGGCCGCTTCAGGCATGGTATCAGAAGGCTGTAAATTTGGTTTGATGCAGGTTGGGAAATTTGCCCCCGGGAATGTTGTATGCAACATATGTATAAATATTCAGTTAGCTATTTTTATTTTTTTATTTTTAAGACTGGCTTGAACGTTGCGTGATATGATTGTTAACGCAGTCTTGTATTTACCCGGCATTGAAGTCTAATTGTTACAACAGTCTGTCAGTAATAGCGACCGTATAACTTCTCGCATAACATCAAAGAGACACTGTTTTAATAACACTAGTGTGTTCCTGAATATCTCGTGTGGAAAATGTCCATGCTAAAAATGCTGCTCCAGCTACAAGAGGAACATGACAGAAATATGTGCTCCACCATTTGAGTTTAAATTGGAATTATTCTCCATGTATGTGAATCGAGAAGGGCAAGAGGCATCCCGTACTGCTGTAGTAGATGCAAGTTCTTCTAGTTTGTTGATCATAAAGATCCTTCTTTTGGCTTAGTTGTAAGCTTTTTGACATCAAGCTCACTAGTTTTATTTCGAACAATTCTCTTTGCTACCAGTGTTTTTTTTTAACTGTACTTGCAATAGCTGGAGGTGGAAGACTTACTTCAGCTTTAAAAGGAACTGCTTGAGAGACATTGCTGCAATTTTTTGATACGTTATAAGACTTATATTCAAGAGACAATTTTGATGAGCTAACAAAATTGGGTGCCAAAACTTGGTCTATTGTAGATGCTATTACTGAGATTATATGACTATATCAGGTGTTGAGATATAAAATTTTTCAATAAGAACCAATCTGCATTATCTAGTTTGTTGACTCGTTGCAAATTTTGAGAAAGGAAGAATTATAGTGTTGAATGAATACTTAGGTTGCTTTCTGATATGCTTCAAGACTTTCTTAGCCTACTGTAAAGCAATTCAAGTTGATCCGGTTTCAGCATCTTCGAATTCTACCTGTTTCTTCTTGTTGCACATTGAGCATTTGCTGCACATTTATACAAGATATTGTTGTGTACTGTACATGGATATTACTTTTCTGCATTAAGTAATAGTCGTGATCAGTTTTTAAGTGACATTGAAGAAAAATGGCCAGAATCAGTGAAGTATTAGAGTTCATGAAAACTCTTATACAATCTACTATTGATGACACATTACAGATCAGCAAAGGATCTCTTTCAAAAATTCAGACATGTCTACAAAATGCACAGGAAAAGATAGATTTTTTACAACTTAAATCACAACTACAACAAGAAGAGCTACATCAAAATAGACACCATTATGAACCTGTTTTTGTTCAGAACATTGAGACAACCACCCATCAGCAGCGTGTTACAGTTCATTCAGATTTAGTACCAAACAAAGCAGCAAGGTTACATGCAGATGCAAAAACTCAGTCTGCACTTCCCAAGCCCATCATCAGACCTTGGGAACA
>APFE031521189.1:3017-59793 GCA_000404065.3 Pinus taeda | reverse complement strand
CCACACCCAACATTAGTCTTAGCGGAGAAATTTAAGAGTTTGATGATACAATGATGATTTTCTTGAATGTCTCATGAGATGTCTAATGAACTCTGTCACCAAAGCTAATCTATTTGAATAGAGTGATTAAAGGTTTATTTCATGCTCATTTACTTAAGCAAAGTAGACTATGACTACTTTTCTTGGATCCATACTTCTTAATTTATCGTTTTAATTGCAAACACTGATATTTCCATTGCATAGGTTAGGTTTCCTTTTCAATGCAACTTTTACATTCTGCAATTATATTAGTGGTTACATTCCTACATGTAGCATAGAAATTATATTTCTATAAATAGCATAATCTTTACATTTGTTTAGGTAGCATAGACTCTCTACATTTTTGTAAGTAGTGTAGCACTTATATTTGAGAAAGTAGCCCTTCCAATTCTTGGAAGATAGATTAGCACTTTCCTTTCATGTAATTTCTTTCCTTGCAAATATCAATTTAGTTGGTATAAGGGTATATGAATACCTTACTATGGTACATTTCCTGAAAGTGACATGATTAGAGCATAACCTACAATGCATACAACACTATCACCTATTAAGTTTGTACAAACCTCTGGTTCATAATTAAAGTTGGTAGCCTTAGGAGTTGCAACACTCTTGTTACAATACTTAGCCTCATCAGTATTGATCAGGGGACTCATCCATGAGATTTTTTTCTAGTTTTTTTGGTGCCCACCTCTAGTTCACTTTATGTAGTGTACAATGTGTGTCCTAGAAATGGTTTAGACATGTCACAAACATATGACCTATCACATGGCTACCCAAACAATAGAATGGGTGTCCTAAAATTCAATACTCGGGTGAAAAGATGATTCACCCCAAAACAAGTCAATTTATGCTAGTAGTCTGCCTATGAAGTGTCCTCAACTAGGACCTAAGCCATTCTCTAATAAAATCCCCCTAGGTTTCTTTCCTATAGGTATATGAATCTCCCAATAGCATTCCCAATCACCATGATGTATCGTCTTGGTCAAATTTCTATAGGGAGTCTATTTCCCAAACCAATTTTTGTCTCGAAGATTCTTTCAGTGGGTTAAAACCCACAAAACATCTCTCTAATGAGAAGGAATTGCGACCTCAATCCCAAGGTTGATCGATGATTTTTTCCACATCCTTCAAATGGAGGAAATGGAAGCAATACCATCCATTAAAAAAATAATAATTTTGGGCTTGTAATTTAGAATGGGGAACTAGAGTTTACCAACCAATCTTTCATTTGTGGGCCACCCATTCATGAAAACTCCCACCAACCAATAATTTCATGCTGTTGAAGGCTAGTTACCTTGTCCCAAAAAAAATCTTATCCAAATGTGATATTTTGTATGTCTTCAGATGAAAAAAACACGTTTTTCCTATGACCACAAGTTTTAGATGTTAGACGTGAAACTAGTAGATTGATAGGACAATGCACAACATCAACCAAAACTAGAGCGAAAACTAAAACGAGATTAGAAATAAAGATGTGGTCAAAATGTTTGTATCATGAGAATCTACATGCATAAATGTCTGCCTCTTATGTCACCTAAATGAGTTTTCCCACATATGGAGAAAGGTGGACATCCAAAGTATCGAGTGACTCTTCGCATAATGGACAAGTAGACCCTATTCAAAAACTCCCCCAACAAGTGTCAAGACACCCAAGATAGCAATTAAGGAAGTAGTCACCGACACAATGACCAAAATTATGTCACTTAGTAAAGTGGTTGAGGGAAAAATATGTGCCAAAATCTACCAATATGAAATCTATATAGTTTTGTAAACAGAATCATAGAAGACTGACCAAAAAATTAATAAAAAAATCACCAATATTATAATGATGCAAAGCTCAATAAGTCTAACGAAATGTGGCTAGGCCAAAAAATCCTTGACCACATCTCCAAATAACCTACCAAATGTCGGCCAGATGAAAATGACGTAGTCTAACGAATCAACAGAACACCTTTTGGGTTTCGCGCCAACTCGTCACTCGCAAAACACTTTCATTAGACTCCTCCACCCACTTGAGCCCCGTCTCCATCGAGAAAATGTCTCTCTCTTTGTCAAGAGGAACTTTTTTTTTGTTTGCCTCCAATGTCCATCACCGTTACCATTTTCATGCCTCTAGTTCCATTTGCAACCTCCAATTCATTTTCCACCCTCCAATTACCGTTTCTATGCCATTCTACCACATGAAAAATGATGTGATGTCTTGCCTACCACACACAACAAATTTAAATGGTGAATTAATGGGAATTTCGAATTTTAGAGAGGGAATCCATTTTGAATTTTGAAAATAGATGAGATGACAGTCACTATGGACAATGAGACAACAAAATTTTTGGATTCCATTCCTCCCTCCTAAATTCGTCGATTTTTCTGTACGAGTGGATGATTTTAAAATCTCTTTCACTGATGGAAAACCATAGTATTTTTGAATTAAAAAAAAACATGCCTCTAATATTCAAATGATAATGTGCCTCCTTCTCATTTCTCCTCCCCATTTGTCACATTTGTCCTCTACCGAGACTCCTCCCATTTTTTTTTGCATAGTGTAGTCTCAACGACTCAGTATGGAATACATTTGCAGCAAGAATTCAAGACAAGGCCCAACCGTGGAATTCTTTCCACTTGCATGAAAGGTTGGAAAAGAAATGAGTGGAAATAATTTTTTCCATTTGTAATTGCAAGAATTTGTTTATCCATATATAGGAATTCATTATGTTTGCAATAAGAAAATACAACCCCAACTGTAAAATTATTTTCATTAGTAGAAAAGGTAAAATTATTGCATTTTTTTATAAATTTTTTGTAGTTTTTTGCTCTTATTAGAAAATTTTCATTCAAATTTGGTCATTGTTGTTACAAATTTTCATGTTTTAGGTTAAAAAATTATCAAGGGTAGTTAGAGTACGCTAGCCGATTTGTAGAGCATTGTATTTTCATAATCTAGTGAGTAGAGGTAAATTGCTACCAACTTTTGTTACGTTCCTATTTTTTTGTTAAAAAGTTTCATGTGAGTTATTGTTGATTATGTTAAAAAATGTTCAGTGATTTTCCACAATGGTGGCAAGCGAGTTGCTGCAATAGTGACTAGTGAGTTGCCACAACGACGACCCAATGAGCTGCCACAATAGGTGAAGTAGTTGGTTCACCCATTGTGGTAGCTTACTGGGTTGTCATCGCATAAACTCACTTGTCATTATTGTGAAAATTCTCTTGTCACCATTTTGGTGACTTTGTAATCTAATGAGTCATGCCCCTGTTACATTTTCAGCCAAATTTTTTGTTATTGTCACTCTTGCGTGTTGTTTTTAGTCAAAAAAATGAACAAACTTACAAAGGATTGGTAGCCATAGTTGAACAAATCTCTCCTAATCATTTCAGTAGCAATTGATCCAAACACTACAATGATCAATACTTAGATGAAATTTATTGTCATTTGATTTTTATTATTATAGTGATGATTATTTCATAAGGTAATTATTTTTCACTAATAAGAGCTAAAAAAATTAGGACATTCAAATTATTAAAAAATGAATATGGATATGTCAAAGTTAGAGTTCAATGAGACATTCTTCGAAAGTTTAGGTCTTTTGATATTTATATCGCAATAAAATTAACACAACCACATTAATAAAGTGGTTGAAATACGTTGATAGGAAACATTTTCCACCTTTTAATCCTATTGATAAGTGTATCAAAGGTGGAAAATAACATCAATCAATGTATTTCAATAACTTTATTAATGTGGTTGTGCTAGTTAACAACAAATGTCTGTGGGCAGGATTAGTATTCCATGGTTCACTATGGCTAAGTTCAAGTTATGGTTGAGGAGGGTTTATTATAGAAAACATTTAGTTGACTATGGATGACCATGGATTTGCACATTAAACTTTAGTTATTTATGATATATTATGATTGACTACGTTTCATCATGGTTGTTCATGTTTGATCATGTTGACTATGATCAACCAATCACGTTGACAGTGATTGAATATAGTTAAGCATCATTGATTATGGTTGACTATGGCTTACCTAGAAAACATAGTAAACATAGATCAACCTAGTAAACCTATAGCAACTTTAAACATAAGTCAATATAGAAAACCTAATAAACCTAGGTCAACCTAGTAAACAAAGGTCTAGCTAGTAACACTAGGTCAACATAGTCAATCTAGATCAACATAGAAAACCTAAGTCAACCTAGTAAATATAGTAAACCTAGGTAAACCTATGTCAACCTAGGTCAACCTAGTAAACTTAGGTAAACTTGGTAAACCTAATTAACTTAAGTCAACCTAATAAACCATGGTTAAACTAGTAAACTTAGGTCAACCTAGTAAATCTATTAAACCTAGTAAATGTAGATCGACCTAATAAACCTAGGTCAACCTAGTAAACCTAGTAAAATTATTAAACCTTGTTATTTCACTTGTCTTTATTCCAAAATGAACTTTAATGGTAGAAAACTCCTACCAAAACATACATTTACAAAATTATTACTATAATATATCTAAAACCAATAAGATAAAAATTTCATCAATCGATAATGTTTATAAGCATAGTGCCACTGAAAATCTGATGCCAATATTGTAGCACCTACATAATTTTCCTTATGATATATATTGTTATTGTCTCCAGGAAGGAACACTTCTACAGGGAGAAATCGATGAGCTGTGGAGAAAGCCATAGATCGTCTCCACAGGGATGTAGCCTTGGGAAGATGAGGTCTACTAGCTCTCCTAGGAAGTAGAAGACAAACTAAAGAGCATGAAGAAAACCCAGAGGACAATGAGCCTTATCATAGAGGGGTCGACCACAGAGAAGCTCATGGAATAAGTTTCCCATGCCGCAGATCAATGCACATCAATTCTCAATCCATTGTAGACTACCTACAAGGGCCGGAAATCCAAGATCGAGGACGTATCGGCTCAATGACTTGAGGATGAGTCACATCTTTGTGTTGGGGAACTGTTGGGTAGGGGTCCCCTAGGTCTAAGTTTTGCCCAAAGCATGTAAAGACTCCACATTTTGAGGAGTGAAGCATGATTAACGCGGTGTTCTAAGATTCAAAAGGGATTTAGGGTGGGCTAAATCCACTTATTTTGTGAAGGGATTGGATTCCTTAGAGGATTTTGAGCTCTGCCCAGGGTATGCAGATCATGGTATTGGTAGGGTAGAAGCATATATAAAGGTTTTTGCAAGTCTAAGGCATGTATTGGATTGATGAAACACTTTTGATCCTCTTTTCTGTAATATATTTCTGTGGTCAGGCAAAGGGGAAGGCTCCTATAATTGTGTGCACAGAGACCTTGGTAAGTCTACATATAAGTGCGCAGGCCCCTGTAGCTGTGTGCGTAGGGTCAAAAACATTGTATTTTAAGAAGACTTGACTAATAAAGAATAAATTTGAGTAAAACTTTGTATGTACGTTTCGCATAGTTTCTATGTTTTAGTTTGTTTTGGGCTTGTTTTATATATTTCTTTTGCAATTTCATCGCGAAGGCACAAATATTGTTTTATATGCTCAATAATACATATTAGAATAGTTTCACACAGTTCGCTAATTTGTTAAGTAAAGAAATGATTTACGATTGCAAGAATAAGGATAATGGTTCACAAAGGTTTGATTAAGCCCTAAATTGTCGAGAACCTTACAACCACACTACATAGTCCCTCTAGATGTGGAAACCTGGTTCTAGCATCCCCCAATATTACCTTGGGTGAGATTGTGGTTTGCAGAAGAGGATCATTGCAAAAAGGGTTGATGGTATAGGGTTTCGCTAGTTAATGCAACTAACTCTGAACATGGGTCTAAGCCCCTGAGCCAACAATATATATATATATATATATATATATAGATAGATATCACAACAGTTCTGAGAAATCGTGAAAAAAAAGGAGTCATGATTTTCCATGACTGCTTTTTCCATGGATTTCTCATAACTGTTGTGATATATAGATATATATATTATATATATATATATATCTATATATATATATATATATAGATATAGATATATATTCTACCTGGCATTTTCCTTCGAGTTTTCCATGCCTTGCTTTTTCTTCCATGATTTCCTTACAACTGTTGTGATTGATGTTTAAGGACATGCACATAGTGATTCACAAATATTTTAAGGTGATGAGATTTTTTTTGCAATATGAATTTCAAATGTCAAAATATGATTGTATTATCTAACAATGTGGAGGGTTGTCTCTTAACATGTCTTGAATTTGGAAACTTAGGAAGTTAACATTCCTTGAAACCTTTTAAAATTCTAGCTCATCGATATATGATTTGATGACAATACGAAAATATATTTTTTGTGTTTTCATAATGATGTGTCCATTTTCCTCGTGTTGCCAACATTATAACAGGGAGTTTATTCAATTGTAATAGTGAGTTGTCACCACTGTAACAGTGAGTTGCCTCCATTGTAATAGTGAGTTTATACAATGTAGTTTCCACAAAAATTAAAAATATTTCTTGTAATTGTTTTTTTTTTTTTTCAGATGGTGGAGAAGTGGAATCTGATCATTCAAATTTCATGCCATCTAAACCCTGGTCAAGCACAAATTATATTTGTGCTTCACAATGAAGTACTGAGTCATGTATATCGGAACAATAGAGAAATTCTTGGTAGAACAACAAACAATGAAACTTACTATATTTCCCTAGTTGATGGGCTAACATCAATGAGGAATTATGGTGAAAATGAGATTGGTCTTGGTAGAACAACAAACAATGAAACTTACTATATTTCCCTAGTTGATGGGCTAACATCAATGAGGAATTATGGTGAAAATGACATTGTCATTTACACCAATTCATAATTGATATGAATTCAAATGACTAGAATTTAAGTCAGAAGTAAAAATCTAAAAACCCTTCACAGAGAAGCAAAAAACATTGCTTCTCAATTTCACTAACTTTACCATAACTTATTAATCATATTTTCAAAGGGTTGTTGATGATCTACTTTGTAAAAAAACATCCAAATTATGGAGGTGTAAGTGGAAATATATGTAGAGGAATAAGCATGTGCTCCACCAATTTTCATTCACGATCATCAATATAGGTGCATGTTAATGAATGCAATATTCTTCTGGTTGCTATTAGGGTTATTATGGTGTTCTTATTTCTTATGATGTTATTCTAACAACATAAACAATCATTATGTCCATCCTTTTTTATGTAATTATACCAGCTCTATTTTTTATATATGAGCTCACTTTATTTTTTGGTATCTTTTTTATATTTGAACACAATGTGTATGTAAGAAATGTAATTTTTAGTCAAAGCTATTAATTGAATTACATTGTGACTATGGTTCATTTAATGGAATTACAGTGTGATTACAATTCAGATGTGTCATTTTGATTATAGTTAAGTTGTGTCTAAAAGTTCAGTTCAATTCCATTATGTTATTTTGATTACAAATTAGTTGTGTCTAACTATTGGAAATACTAAGAGGGGGGTGAATAATATTTCCTTTTACGATTGTTATTTTACCAATTAAGATCACTTAAAACAGAACACAAAAATGAACAAAGAAATATATATTTTTATTAGTAGGTTCCAAAGATAATCCTTTGAGTACAAAATTAATTCAAAAAATGTTACAAAACAATACCTTAGAATGTGTTCAATACTTATTCAAATTTCCAATCAAGGTTTGCAACAAATTACTGCTCTAGAGGTTAGCTCTATCACAAAAATTCCAACACCCAAAGTTCCACATATCCAAGGGTATAAAGGTTTATTTTTTCATATATATGTCAAAAGTGTGATGAGATGGCCTAGTATTCATAGAGATACCACTATCTAAAATTTCATAGAGAAACAATCTAAAACTGTAGAGGAATACTATAGTCCAAAATTCAGTGAATTTTCAGATGTCTCATTCTCAAGCCAAATGGAGGTCTCCTACGAGTCTGAATATTCTTCTACATTGAACAGGGTATTGTTTTCCACCACTAAAAATGGATATGCAATATTGAAAGAAAATAGCACTTACAGAAGTATAACTACATAAAAATTCCACCAAGAATCTTTACTCTCTTTCTTTCTCAAATTGTTGTAATTCATGATATGTGAACTATTATACTCCTTTTTCCTTAGTCTTTTTCTTTTTTTTTTAATCTATAGTTGGATTCATCGTTTAAATGAGCATTCATAATTTATATTTATACGAATTTTCCTCAATGAAAAATTAATTATATTTTCATCATATAAGTGTTTTGTTACACACTTCCTGTGAGAATAACAATATGCCATAAATATTGAACAATATTGCCAAAAACATAGAAATATCACATGAATTGAGACAAGTTGTAAATATATTTTAGTATTTAGAAGTAGATTAAAATTTTCACTTGCTTCTTCGAAGGGGAAACCTCCAACAGAGTAGAGCTCGATTACAATAAGACTTGATGATTCTTCTTTTACTATCTAGGACTATTTATAGCTTAACGACCTCCAAAACCATAACTGCTAATAAAATGGGTTAACCACATTATTTATTAACTATGGCCCATTTTTAACTAATTGTGGCCCCTTTTCTATAATGCGGGTCAACCACTTACAATTATTATTAATGCAGATAACTCGTTATGGGATTTAATGACTCAACTAACTAACAATGACCCTGACTAGGCCCCTTGGGTTTATTACATAAATAAAGGGGTTAGGGTTGGACCCTAACATGCCCTCCTCCATCAAAAGAAGCCTTGTCCTCAAGGTTGAAGCAACGAAAATTGTTGAAGAATAGTGGTTGTTTCCCATGTCACATCTTTTGGAGAGATGTCTTTCCAGTTCATGAGGACTTCCTTGATCGTGTGGTCATAAAGATGTCTTTTGTGAGTATCGAGGACCTATTCTTGTCAGAGCCAAAGTGAGACTTCCTCGTCCAATTCTAGAAGACTTGTTTGAACCCTTCAATTATTCCCCATAACTTTCTTGAGGCAAGATATATGGAAAACTGGGTCAATTTTTGAAGTAGTCTGCAAGGCTAGTTTGTAAGAAACTACTCCTATACGTTGAAGTACCTAATCAGGCCCATAGAATTTTGGTGCTAGTTTCTGGTATCCCTTTTATTTGAGAGAGATATGCTTATTTTGGTGTTAGTTTCTAGTAGTCATTTTATTTGAGAGAGGTATTCTTATAAAATTAAAGTCACAAGAAACCTAGTCACCTACTTGAAATGATCATTGGGAACAATGTTGGTCAGCCTATTGCTTCATTATGTTCTAAGATTGATGTAGATTATATTTGAGATGATCAACTACCTGTACTTTGGAACATCCAAGAATATAAGAAGCTAGTGAAGGTGGGAGTTGGCCATACACTACCTGATATGGAGTCATCTTGGTGGCTTCATGACAGTTAGTATTATACCACCATTTAGCTAAAGTAAGCCACAATACCCATTGATGTTGCTTGTTTGAAGTGAAGCATTGTAGATAGGTCCCCAAACATTTATTAACTGCTTTTGTTTAACCATTAGTTTGGGGATGATAATTTGTACTCAATTGGAGTTGTGTTCCCTTTAGCTTGAAAATTTCTTGCCAAAATGTTTTGGTGAAAGTGGGCTCTTGATCAAACACAACGGAAGTTGGCATGCCATGCAATTTGAAGATTTGGTCCATGAAAACTTGAGCCACCAATGTTGGGGTAAATGGGTGTGGTAGAACACAAAGATGAACATATTTAGAAGGTCTTTCAACAACCACCATGATGATTGATTTGTTCCTTGACTTTGGGAGACCTGTAATGAAATCCATGCAAACATCTGTCTAGATGGAAGAAGGGAGTGGAAATGGTTGTAAGGTTCATGGTAGCTTGATCGTTTCCCATTTGTTGTGTTGGCATACATTGCATTCAGCTACAAAATTAAGAATGTTGTTCTTCATGTTGGTCCAAAAGAAAGAGTAACATGCTCATGCATAAGTATTTTGAAAGCCTAAATGTTCTACAACCGAAGAGGAGTGCAACTATTCCAAGATGCAGGTTTTGAAGGTGGAGGTTAGGGATAGCACTACCTGATCCTTGTAGTGAAGAACCTCATCATTGCAAGAGTAGTCCTATAAGGAATTAGGGTATTTTCTTAAGTTATTAATGAGTTTGGACAAAGAGGGGTGGGATAACCATTCATGGTGGGCATCTTCAATCCAATCTAGTATGGGTAGGGAGAGGGATAAAAGGGTGTCCTCGTCCTCAAATTGGCATGACAAGGCATCGACCACTACATTTTCATGCCTCTTCTTGTAAATTATCTCATAATCATATCCCAACAGTTTCTCGACCCATTTATTTTATTGTGGAAATGATAGACGTTGCTTTAGGAAATATTTTAGGCTATGATGGTCAGTGCGTATTGGGAAATGATGCCCCAATAAGTATGCTCGCCAAGTGTCTACTACATGTAAGATGGACATCATTTATTTCTCATATGTAGAGTGACCCAAATGATTTCCATTGAGTTGTTGACTTGTTAAAGCCAATGGTCTACCTTCCTACATTAATATTGCACTAATGACCATACTAGAAGCCTCACATTCAAAACCAAAAGGTTTTGTAAATTCCAGTAATGACCATACTAGAAGCCTCACATTCAAAACCAAAAGGTTTTGTAAATTCCAGTAGGGTCAATACTAGAGTGGAGCACATGGTTTGTTTATGAGCAAAAAGGCATCTTGAGTTGTGTCAGTCCAAAGAAATGAATTTTTCTTAAGAATATTAGTGATGGGTTAGGAAATGCATCCATAATTGTGGACAAATTTTTGATAATCGATGTGAGACCCAAGAATCCCCTCAAGCTCTTCAAGATTTTTTGTTGGGGCTAGTATTTCATTTCCTGAATACTTTTTGGATCAATCCTCACTCCTTCACAGCCCACAATATGTCCCAAATACTCTACTTCTTCCATGCCAAAGGAAAATTTGGATAATTTGACAAATAGTTTATTATCTTAGAGCAGTTGTGATACCTAGTCAACATGTTGAAGGCAAGTGTCCCATGTTATGTTGTAGATGAGAATGTCATCAAAAAAGATGAGGGAAAATTTTCTAAGATACATTTTTAGAAAGTGGGTTCATGAGGCTCTAAAAAGTGGATGGGGCATTACAAAGACCAATGGCACGACTAGGAATTCATAATGTCCTTCATGAGTTTGGAGGGTTTTCTTGGGAATTTCAACTTCTTTCATATATATCTGGTGATAACCTGAGTGAAGGTCCAACTTGGTAAAAAAATTGGTGCCATGTAGTTCATCTAGCAGATCATCAACTATTGGGATAGGAAATTTTCTCTTATTTTGATCTTCTTAAGGGCCCTGAATTATGGACACATCTGCCATTCACCATCTTTCTTTATAATGATGGACACTAGAGATGAATAAGGGATGGTGCTGGGATGAATAACACCTGCTTCGAGGAGTTCCTTGATGATTTTTTCAATTTCATTATTTTTGGGAAAAAGAATATCGATAGGGGCCAAAATTTGGTGGTTGGGTACCTAGTAGCAAAGGGATGTTATAATTATCTTCACCTCTAGAGGGTGGGAACTCCTTATTTTTGTTGAAGACCCATTGATGGCAACATAATACTTATTGCATCTCGAGATGAATAGGAGGAGGAGTGAAGTAAATGACATGAATGGCATTAAATTGCGTGATTATCGCATGATGGCCCATTTCTAAAAGCTTCTCCATTCAGTGCGAGTTGATAATGGTAGGATAACCTACTTGGAGTTCCCTCAGTGTATGAGTGTGGTAATTCTGCTTAATACTCATATATAACTCCTGGAATTCTATTGTGGTAGGGCCCGCCATTCAACACTAAGGACAATGTCACAACTGGTCATTTCAATGGCAAACATATGGGTTTTGAGGTGATAATCCTCGATTTGAAGCTTAATATTTTCACAGTACTATTCACATTTAATTGTTCCCCCATCAGCAATAAGGAATTGGAAATTAGATACTAACCTAACAAAACAATGAACTTCCTCTACTACTTTCTTATGGACAAAATTATGTGTGGTGCTACTATCAATCAACACCATTGACCGATGTTTAATAAATCCTTGCATTTTTAGAGTCTAGGGAGAAGAGATGTAGCTAGGGCATGAAGTGAGATAACCAGCTCATCTGGTGTAGCTAGAGTATCAGTGTTCGTGGTTCACCGTCTTCCTCCTCAATCACTTCAATGGTTTGAGCTTCATCGATGGAGCTGTTGTCAAAAGTGTCAATTTGAAAGAATTTTAGTTGCTTGCATTTATGTCCCGGGGAGTATTTGTCATCACAATAGTACCAAAGTCCTTTTTCCTTCTTTCAGCCATGTTTTCCAGTGACACTTTTTGAATTTCAAATGCTTGGGTGGGGCTTGTAGTTTGGGTGGGACATGATCGTGCGATGAAATTTTGATGACTAGATTGGCATTTAAAGTGACTTCTACCTCTAATTCCTTGTTGCATTCTTCCAACCAAGTATATCGGTGATACATTCTGACATGGGCTTGGATAGCTTCCTTTAAGCCACTGATGAAACATTCCAAGTAAAAGGCATCTCTTATTCCTTAAGTTCGGATGGCCAATTCTTCAAAGGATGCAATGTAGTCTCTTACTTTACTTGTTTTCTTGAGCTTAGTGAGACAACCCAAAAAGTAAGATTCCTAATCAAAGCAATCACAAATGGCCTTTGAGAACATGTTCCAAGTTGGCCTCCTTGGATAACATTTCTGATGCCACTCCCACCACTGCCATCACTCTTGGTCCAAGTAAAGCACTTCCACATGTAGTTTAGTTTCATCTTCCCATATATTGTTAAGGAAAAAATATTGTTCCATTTGTGCCACCCATAATGTCGGGTTAGAGACATCAAATTTGTACATGTCTAGCCTAGGTGTCTGGTGGCTCTAGTATTGGTGACCTCTATGAAAATTAATGTGACAGTTGGATTCTCCTTCTACATGTGCATCAAAACTATGTTCTCCCCTTATGGGTTCACGAGGAATTTGCAAGGAATTCAATGTGTCTGTGAGTTTTTCAATGGATTCTTGGATGCCATCGAATATTTTGATTGTCTTCCTGATTGTTAAGAGGTGTTTGTTTTAGTCGTGTTGGATTCTTATTCCTAACAGGGTGGAAATGCCAGGCATTTAATCGTCGTCAAGGGGGTCCAGGGGGGGCGACGACAAATTTTATGAGCCCCTCGGGTGGGAGTTTGGGGGTAGCACCCCCAAAGCTAAAACTAGATGAAATTTTTCCTTGTAAAATATTGTAATTTCTTAGTAAATCTAATTCCTTCATTAGTAAAATGTTCTAACTGTAGAAGTTATGTTAATTTAGGGTTTTTTCCCTAAAATGTACCCCCCTTGATTTATATGAGGGAATTGTATTGTGGTTGTGGATGATTATTCCAAGTGAGAGAGAGAGAGAGGAGGTTTTGTGAGAGCAAAGAGGAAATTATAGTGGATCTATTGTAGGTTTTATTTCTTCATTTTTCTAGATAATAAAAAAGGAAGGACTGACTATTTCTCCATGGACGTAGCCCAAATTGGGTGAACCACGTATATATTTATCTCTCTTGCTTATGCATTTATGTATTTCTCTTTCTGTAATTCTTTTGTGTATTGAATTGATTCATTAATTAATTTCTAACAACTAGTATTAGAGCTGAAGGTCTATTTGGCTAATAAACTTACAGGAGAGAAGAGTTCCTGGTTCGAGTGGGGGGAATGGAGGAAGATGGTAGGTTTAGGTTCGAGAAATTTAATGGCCAAAGCTACCAACTATGTAAGATGTAGATGGAATATTATTTGTATCAGAGGTATCTGTACCTACCATTGAGTGTAAAAACAGAGAAGTTGACGAGTATGATGGACAAAGAATGGGAGATTCTCAACAAAAATGCATTAGGACCAATACATCTATGTCTAGCAGTGTCGGTGGCATTCAACATTCCAAAGGAAATGACAACTAAAGGTTTAATGACAATGTTGGAAAAAAAATATGAAATCCCTCAACCTCAAATAAGGTATTTCTTATGAAGCATCTATTTAATATGATGATGTCAAAAGGTGGATTTGTTACTGGCCATTTAAATGAATTTAACATGACTATGAGTCAGTTAAGTTCTGTAAGGGTAAATTTCGAAGATGAAGTTAGCACTCTGTTATTCCTACGCTCATTTCTAGAAAGTTGTAATGGCTTAGTTATGGCTATTAGTAACTCTATCTCTGGATATAGTACTTTAAAGTTTGATGATGTTGTTGGTGCCATCCTTAGCGCGGAAATGCAATGGACAATCTTAGGTGATACATCAAGTAATGCTTTAGGTGTAGAGACAAGGGGAAGAAAAATTAAAAGAGGAAGGAACCCAAGAAATTGTAGTAAGTTAGGAAAAGGCAGATCCAAATCCAAATTAGGGATAGTCTAGTGGAAATGTGGGAAGAAAGGAAACCTGAAGAAAGACTCTAAATCTCGAAAAGGATAGGAAGGAGATGGAAAACAAGATAACAATCATGAAGCGAACATGATAGGTGATGTGTTGCAAGATGTTTTGATTCTTTCATTAGAAAATATTATTTATGCTTGGGTGGTTGATTTAGAGGATTCATTCCATGCTACACCAGATAGGAAACATTACCGTGACTATGTTGAAGGAGATTTTGGACATGTTTTTTGGGTGATGATAAACCCTGTAAAATCATTAGAATTGGTAAGGTTTTTATAAAGAAATGAAATGGAAACCAATGGCTATTGAAGGAGGTAACACATGTTCCATATATGAAGAAAACTATAATTTTAATATGGAATTTAGGCGGTGAAGGGTGTGTAACTACATTCACAGATAAAACCTAGAAGGGCACTAAAGGAGCCATTCTAATAGAAAAAGGAGAAAAGGTTAGTACATTGTATTTATGCAATGATATTTATTATTCAGTTAATTCTTTGACCTCCATAGGAGCAGATATGACACTCTGACATCATAAGCTCAAGCACATGAGTGAGAAGGGGATGCAAATTCTTCACTCAAGGAATTTGTTGCGAGGTTTGAAGCATGTTGATTTGGATTTATGTGAAAATTGTGTTTATGGATAATAAAAGAGAGATATATTTACTAAATTTAGGAAGGAAAAGGAGAGCGAAAAATTAGAGCTTGTGCATACATATGTATGGGGACCTACTCGAGTAGTCATCTCTTACCGAATCTCACTATTATGTTACTTTTATTGATGATGCAAGTAGAAAAACCTAGATTTATTGTATTTGGAATAAATTTGATGCATTTGATACTTTTAAGAAATGGAAAGCTTTGGTTGAGAATGAGATAGGAAATAAGTTGAAGTATCTCAGATCAGAAAATGGAGGTGAATACTACAACAAAGAGTTTGATAACTAATGTTTAGAGCATCCACCTCGCAGAAAGAAGACAATTCTAGGAACATAACGGGAATATGGTGTGTGAGAAAGGATGAATAGGACAATCATGGAGCGTGGAAGGTGCATGAGATTACATGTAGGATTTCCCTTACAATTTTGGGCATATGTTGTAGATATTGTTGTTTATCTAATAAACAAAGGGTCTTCAAGTTCCTTAGATGGTGGTATTCTAGAGGAGGCATGGATAGGTAAAAAGGTAAACTACTCATTTTTAAATAATTTCGGTTATGAAGCCTTTGTCCACATCAATAAAGAAAATAAAACAAAGCTTGATGAACAATCAAATAAATGTACATTTATTGGATATGGTGTAAATAATTTTGGTTATCGCTTATATGATTATGAAAATCACAAAATCATTAAGAGAAGAGATGTCATATTCAATGCAAAGGTTTTGTATAATGATCAAATGCAAGAAAAGAAACAAAAAAAAAACAAAGACCATGCAGTGCTTGATGAGATCACATAAAAAGTAAAGGTGCCTTAAAATCATAATGATCAGCAACAACAACAATGACAACAGCTAGAACAACAATAGGTACTTCAAACACCTTAAAGTCATGTTAGAAGGTATATCAGGATAAGTAGATCACATGAATGATACTCTCCTTTATTATATTATGTATTGTTGATTGATTCAGGTGAACCAAAAATACATGAAGAAACAATGCAAGTAGAAAGCAGGAAGAATTGGGAGGAAGCCATGGAATAAGATATGGACTCGTTGATGCATGACCAAACTTGGGACTTAGTTAGGATGCCTGAAAGTAAAACATAATTTCAGAATAAATGGGTTTATATGTTGAAGGAAGAAGATGGAAGTAAATAGAGGTACAAGGAAAGACTTGTGGTGAAGGGTTTTGCACAAAAGAAAGTTATATACTTTGATGGAAATTTTTCTCCTATTGTTAAAATAACTTTAATCAAAATTATTTTAAGTCTAGTGGCAACAAAACAAAACATTTGCACCTTGAGCAGTTATATGTAAAGACAACCTTTCCCCATGGGGATTTGTAGGAAGAAATATATATGCAACAACCACAAGGGTATGAGGTGAAAAATAAGGATAAATTAGTGTGAAAATTGAAGAAGAGTTTGTATGGATTAAAGGAGGCTCCAAGCTAATGGTATCTAAAATTTGATAGGTTTATGTTTGAACAAGGTTATACTATATGTCACTCTGACCATTGTGTTTATCTTAAAAGGAAAAATGATGGAAGCTATATTACATTGTTATTGTTTGTAGATGAGAATAACTAGAGACAAAAAAAATTGCAAATTAATATTGTATTAGAGTAAGTACATAAAAAAGGTGTTGGAAAGATTTAATATGTAGAATGAAAAACCAGTTAGTACACCTTTGGCTAGCTATTTAAAATTTGATTAAGGAGATTTGTCCCAAGACTCAGGAAGAGATGGATTATATGTGTAAAGTTCCATATGCATCAACGGTTGGAATCTTAATGTATGAAATGGTCTGCACCAAGCCTGATATTACACATGCAATGGGAGTTGTAAGCAGGAATATGAACAATCTAGGAAAATAGCATTAGATGGTAGTGAAGTGGATTCTTAGGTGATTGAGAGGTAGCACAAATCAAGTATTATGCTTTGGTGGTTCAAACATTTCTCTAAAAGGATATGTTGATGCAGATATGGTAGGTGATAGAGATAACAGGAGGAGCACCACAAGGTATGTGTTTATTGTAGGTGGAACAATTGTCCATTGGGTTTCAAATTTGCAAAGCATTATTTTACTTTCAACAACAAAATCAGAGTATGTTTCTGCTACAAAGGCTAGTAAAGAAGTGATTTGGTTACAAAGGTTTGTGGATGATTTGGGCAAGAAGCAAGAGATGGTCAGGCTATACAGTGATAGCCAAAGTTCTATTCATCTTGCAAATAAATTAATATTCCATTACAATACTAAACATATATATCTCAAGTACCATTTCATATGGAAAGTGTTGGAAGACGGACAATTGAAGCTTGAAAAGATACACACTAGCCAGAATCATGCAAACATGTTAACAAAAGTTGTAACTAGGGAGAAACTAAAAACTTTCTAAATTTCAATTGGTCTTCAAGAATGATGATGAATATGAGAAAAAACAAATTCTAAAGTGGAAGCATTTTCCAATAAGTGAAGCAGTAGTGGAGTTGTTATAATCAGTCTCAAAGTGGGAGATTGTTGGGTGTGGAGCCTAATTATATTCCTCATTTTTTAGAGGTTTCTGTTTTACTCACGTTGGATCCTTGTTCCTAATAGGGTGAAAAAACCACCCATTTAATTTTCATAAGGGGAATCCCATGGGGTGGGTGGTGACGAATTTTATTAGTCCCCCCTGGTAGGGTTTTGAGGGCAGCACCCCTGAAGCTAAAAATAGACGAAAATTTGCCTTGTAGAATATTGAAATTTCGTAGTAAATTTGGGACTTTCATTAGGAAGATGATATAATGGTAGAAGTTATGTTAATTTATGGTTTTATTCCCTAGAAGGAACCCCCTCAGTTTATATGAGGGAACTGTATTGTGGTTGTGGAATATTATTTTGAGAGAGAGAGAGAGAGGCAACTGTGTGAGAGTGAAGAGGAAATTACAATGGATCTATTATAGGTTGTATCTCTTCATTTTGTTGGATAATATAAAGGGAAGTAATCATTATTTCCCTATGTACGTAGCCCAAATTGGGTGAACCATGTTTATCTTTGTCTCTCTTGTTTTATGCATTTCTGTATTTATGTTTCCACAGTATTTTGTGTATTTTATTGCTCCATTAATTAATTTATAACAATCTATATAGTGGAGACTAAATTTCAACTACTAGATTTGATGTGGATGACAAGGTAGAGGGGAATATAAAGGGAAATATGGTTACAAAGGACTGTTAGGTGCTACATATTGCAATATACACATGTGTCTAACAATAGTACTTAGCCCAATCTTTTAGAGCACTAATTGAAGAGTATTGATCGTACCCTTAAACATACCACTTGACTACCCAATTATACATGTGAGTAATCCCTTCGAGTGTTGGTCACAATGTACTATAGAAGCAACAAGGCCGAAAACTTATCTAAGGTAAGTTTTCGGGTTACCCTAAGGGGGAGATTCCAATATACCCAAGAGTACATGGAAGTGTTTTCTGTGCACGGTTCTATCTAATGTGCTACTACTCGAAGGGATACCCACAGGGGTTACAAGGGAGTCCAACAAGCATGACCACCTCTTGCAGTTCCTGAATTCGTGCCCTCCAAATCTGTAGTTTTATGCACTCAATGATAGATCCCTTGGTTTAAATACGCCAGAAGACATCTCTAGCCTAAAAAGAAATTCTGCGAAGATTAGAGGTGCAAGTGGCTTTGGAAAGTGCTTTGATACCGCTTGTTATGAAATTGACCTATGAGAATAATAAAATGCCAAAAATATGAAACAGTAGTGCCAAAAACACAGAAATATCACACAAATTGAGGCAAGTTGTAAATATATTTTATTATTCAGAAGAATATTACAATGTTCACTTTCCTCTTTGAGGGGGTAACCTCCATGAGAGCATATCTCGATTACAATAAGACTTGATGATTCTTCCCCTAATATCTAAGAACATTTATAGCTTAATGGCATCCAAAACCATAACTACTAGTGGTCCCTTGCATAACATGGGTTAACCACTTTATTTATTAACTATGGCCCATTTATAACTAATTATGGTCCCTTTTCTATACTACGAGTCAACCACATACAATTATTATTAATGTGGATAACTGCTTATGGGCTTTATTGACTCAACTAACTAACCATGAATATGACTAGGACCCTTGGGCTTATTACATAAATAAAGCGGTTACGGTTAGACCCTAACATCTTTTCCATAGAAACCCTATTTTAGGGTTTTATTTCATGGATCAAGGGCATCATGTAGGTAGGGTTTTGCCATCATATTGACATGCCTTTGACAATGTTAGTGCTTATTTTATGTGCTTTATGACATTTATTTCTAGGGAAGCATTCATGTTATGGTTTCTTCATATGTGTTATTCATCCATTAGGGGAAGGGCATTTTTAATACTTAGGATTTCATGTATTTATCATATTCATTTAAGGCTTCATTCATGCACACATTGCTTAGGTCATATTAGGGTTTCATTAATGAATATTAGGGCTTGATTTAACAAGGGCTTATTAAAGCACCTAGGGTTTTCATATTCAACAAGCAATGTTAGGGTTTCATTACCCAAGATTGTCATATTTAACAATGCCATATTGACACGCCTTCAATAGTGTTAGTGCTTCTTGTATATGCTTTATGACATTTTTGTACTAGGGTTTATGCACTTGTGTTCTTCATACATTAGCGAAAAGGAATATTTAATACTTGGGATTTCATCCACTTATCATATCTATTTAGGTATTCATACATATATTTCGTAGGTCATCTTAGGGTTTCATCTACTCATATTAGGGCTTGCTTTAACAAGGGATTCTCAAAGCACCTAGGGTTTTCATCTTAATCAAGGAGTGTTATGGTTTCATTATCTAGGGTTTTCATATTTAACAATGTAAGGGTTTTCACCTAGGTCTTTGCACTCATGGTTTTCTCCTAGACAATGTCCTTAGAGGTTTGCACCTAGGTTTTTGTACTTATGGTTTCAAACTTGCTAAGATTTTAAACTTGTAGCTAGGTTTTTTCCATCATATTGACACACCTTGGTTAATGTTAGTGCTTATTATATATGCATCATGACATTGTATCACTAGGGAAAATTTCATTTTAGGGTTTATCCACATGTGTTCTTCATACATTACGGTAAGGGCATATTTAATACTTAAGATTTCATGCACTTATCATATTCATTCATGACTTCGTTCATGCATACATTTCTTAAGTCATATTTGGGTTTCATCAATGAATATTAGGACTTCCTTTAATAAGGGCATTTCAAAGAAGCTAGGGTTTTAATCCTCAACAAGAAATGCTAGGGTTTCATTACCCAAGGTTATAATCTTTAACAATACAAGGGTTTACACCTAGGGTTTTGCACTTAGGGTTTTATCCTAGACAATGTACCTAGGGGTTTTCACCTAGGGTTTTGAACTTAGGGTTTCAAATTTGTTACTAGGGTTTTCAACTTGTAGCTAGGTTTTTTCCATCATATTGAAATGCATTACACAATGTTAATGTTTCTTATATATGCTTTATGACATTGCCTCACTAGGGAAACTTTCATGCCATGGTCTATCCACATGTGTTATTCATCCATTAGGGTAAGGGAATATTTAATACTTAGTATTTTTTGCACTTATCATATTCATTTAGGGCTTGATTCATACATACTTTTCTTAGTTCATCTTAGCCTTTCATTAATGCATATTAGGGATTTCTTTAAGAAATGATTTTCAATATACCTAAGGTTTTCATCTTCAACAAGCAATGTTAGGGTTTCATTACCCAAGGTTATAATCTTTAACCATGAAGGGGTTTGCATGTAAGGTTTTTCACTTAGGGTTTTCTCCTATAAAATATGCCTAGCGGTTTTCATATAGGGTTTTGCACTTAGGGTTTTAAACTTATTGCTAGGGTTTTGAACTTGTATCTAGGGGTTTCCCATCATATTGAAATGCATTGCATAATTTTAGTGCTTATTTTATATGCTTTATAGCATTATATCAATAGGGAAACTTTCATGTTGGGGTTTATCCATGTGTTCTTCATCCATTAGGGTAAGTGAATATTAAATACTTAGGATTTCATGCACTTTTCTTATTCATTGAGGGTTGGATTCATGCATAATTCTCTTAGGTCATCTTAGTGTTTCATCCATGCATATTAGGGCTTGCTTTAACATAGGTCTTGTTTGTTTCATAAAGGATTTTCATTGCACCTACCATTTTCATCTTCAATGAGCAATGTTAGGGTTTCATTAACCAAGGTTATCATCTTCAATGATGCAACAATTTGCACCTAGGGTTTTTCACTTAGGTTTTCTCTTATACAATGCATCGAGGGTTTTGCACCTAGGTTTTTGAACTTGTTGCTAGGGTTTTGAACTTGTAGCTAGGGTTTTTACATCATATTGGCATGCTTTAGACAATGATAGTGCTTCTTATATATGCTTTATGATATTATATTTCTCGGGCAACTTTCATGCTAGGGTTTCTCCAGATGTGTTCTTCATCTATTAGAGTAAAGACAAATTTAATACTTATGATTTCATGCACTTATCACATTCATTTATGGATTCATTCATGCTTACGTTGCTGCAATATTCTAACAAAATTAGGGCACATTAAAAGACATAGACAATATTCTATGCATTAGACATCTATTAGATCAAAATTATAGCATTATACAACACTTACAAGATAATGAAGAATATATCCATCCATCAAATTTCCCAAGAGTAACTGCAAGAGAAAAAACCATTTTTTTCTAGATGTCAAAATGCATTAGATTCATCCAAATCACTCCACAAAGTTGCATGCTGAAAATCTATAATGAGGCTAGACGAAAATCCAAAGTGTCATGATCCATAGTGAGAGAGAATCTCTCTTATTTATACAAGTATAATGAGCTCGAATTCATAAAGAAGAAGCCCCTAACATAACAAATTATGAGACATTGTTGGTTACAAGCCTACCAAGACAACTAAAATATGAATCATTATTTAATTTCTCCTTTACATATGGTGATATGCATAATGCAATTGTGATATCTTGAATTTTTCCGATTGCTAGATCCAAGTTAATTTAAGGGAGAGAATTGTATAAATGATCAAACCATAAAATTATTGTTAATTTCTCAATTGTCAACATCTTAAGCCATGATATCAATAAATAAGGCCAACAACTAATTATCATTATTCATTAGCAACAGTCAACAATGTAACACTTTCAAAATGTTATCGAGCATATGTTTCTTAACTTATACAAGCACTTTAATGGAACAAGGCATGCAAGAACACAAGGTCTCCTCCTTTTACGCTCATATAATATTATATGTGAAATTTTGACTGCCATGCCTGATCAAGTGAATCGAATTGAAGCATGTTCTAACAAATGTCACAACAACAACAACTAAGCTTGCAAAACAATGAGGATAATATGAGAAACTTACAAATAAATAAAGATAATATGATAAGCCTATAAAATTATAATATGCACTTAAGGATAGATAATAAATTGTAAACAATAATATTATCCAGTTATGCTTGTAAGCCTTTTGAGCTTTTTGAATTTTATAAAGCACATAATTTAAGGTTTTTCAACATGGTTTGATTGTACCAAAATCTTGCACGTTAACAAACTTTAAATTTTGGCTTATTATGATGGAAAATTCCTATCGCCCTCTCATTCCAATGATTATCGTTGTTGAAACTCTTACATGCATATAAGGGGAATCTCCTAGGAGCATAGTAGCAAGGCACATTTGATGCCAAATGGAGTCCACATGAAGTGAAACTACATGATTAAATAATTGGCATGATAATGACATTCATTGGAATATACCATTTCTTGTTTTTGTCACCAATTCAAACTATCCCACTCCCTTTCCAAACACAACAATAGCCACTCTAAAATCTGATTAAATATGGGAGGCCCGAGAATTCATAGAGAACCTATCAAAGAATTGCTACACTCATATCAACACATTAGACAATAGTTTGAATAGGGTGGGTGGATGGACCATATTCATAGACTATAAGGGTATGATGAGGGGATAGTTCTAGAGTTTCCCATGCATTTTAGGGAAGGTAAATCTGAGGTAGTATGGAAAATGGTGCATGTGATAGACGAAGAAGTTCGAGAAGGAGCATGGCTACCTAGATAGGAGAAAAATGGTATACCGCCCGAAAAACCCCAACCTGATATTTTGTGGAAATTCGTTGAAGTATGTGAACAGTTCATGCCTAAAGGAACAAGATTTGAAAGGAATTTGTTACCAAAACCATGGAATGATGTCGCATTCCTACTCAAAATAATTTTCATGTATGAAGGAAGGTATACAGTTGTTTATCGACAACACATATGGTTCTTAGAGCACCTCCATCATGGAAGGTTGGTTAACATGCCTTTTTTTCTTTCAAAATCCCCAGAGCATATCGCTTTATGAGTACAAAAATATAAGTGGCCATTGGAAACCCTATCCAACCATGGCCTTATTAAACTTTTGGTGGTTAGTGCACTGAAAAGGGAAGGGAGAACTTTTGGTGGTTAGTGCGATGCTACCAGAGGATGTCTTAACAACTGAAACTCCACCCCATGACCTCATAGATACAACAATCCCACAAAACCTTGCCATATGGAAAATGAGCTGCCCGGTGTACAAATTATGAAGGTTCTTGAGGATTCTACTGCTAATTCACCACAGAAAGAAGATGAACAAGATGTTGATGTTATAGAAATATTGTGGAGTAAACCTACCAATAGAAGATTAAGAGGACACAGGAAGGGCTCGACAATGGTCCCAAAAGCCAAGAAGAAGAGGAAAAAGTGAGCCCATGTTGTTGCACTTCCTGAAAAACTCCCCATTGAAACCCTCCTCATTGTTACAGAGGAAACAAAGGCTCAGGTTTCCCCTAATACTACAGAAGAGCATGCACAATATGTATTGATGGAACAAATATTCATGGAGCAAGGATTCATGGAACAAGGATTCAACTACCTTACTGACACAAAAGGACCAATTATGGAGGTTTCCCTTACGGATACACAAAAAACACTAGAGGAAATGAAGTAAACCCATGATGGGCCTATGTTGGATGTAGGTATGGAAACAATAATCAACGAGCTTGATTACATACAATATGTAGCCCCATATTACGAAGGAGAGGCCCTAGCCTCAATTTTAGTGTTGTTATATGGGAATAATTTGGAGGACCAAGAAACTGTACCATAATTGAAAAACAAGAACTTTAAAACACTAAGTACCTCTTCATATATTCCTTGTTATATTTCGTTGTTAAGGAAGAATAGGGTTCTCTGGATGAAAAATAGAGAACTTCAATACACAATTAAAACCCTAACATATGATCTTAGATAAAAATAATACTTTGAGAAATTAAATTGCTTGGCCAACATTGCAAACTCCTTAACCATGGATGTCAAAGATATACCTTCTTCTGAGGTCAAAGAATTTATACCCCTTGGAAAAAAACATAACCATGACACTACTCTGCAAATAGAGGATGAGGAACTACATAGCTCACAATTGTAGAGGAAAAGGTTATTCAGGTGGAGGTACTAGATCCTTTGATAAATTCAATAGAGGATAAATTGGCCCAGTTGAAAGCCTCATCTAAGGAAGAAGGCAAGTGATGCAGGAGCACAAGGGAGGAATCCAAAGTGGAGCAAAGAGGAAGACGTGGACCATGGGAGAAAAACAAGGAAAAAGCTATTTTAATATAGATTTAAAGATGGAAAAAGATGGATAAGAGTCTTGAGGAGACTTTTCAATATATATTCTGCCATACGCATGCATTATAGAGCTTTAGGGCTTTTTTTGGAGCAAATCAAGGAGGGGATGTGATCGGATCCTTCATAGTGATCCGATCCAAATAAATATATGTATCATGAACCTACGTGTTTAGAGAAGAGAGATAGAGTGATATATAAAGCTTTGTAAACCTGAGTGTTAAAATGTAGCCGAGAGGGGACGCTTTTCTAAGGCTAAAATGCCTTAGCTATAATTGTGTTGCGTATATTATAATAAATATGTGTGTTGTGTTTATAGCATGTCTATGTAAATGTGTCTTTTCAAATCTATCTTGTATATATCTGGGAATGGTTTTAAATCATAGTTTTAGTGAATTGATTGACCATTAGGCTTGATGGCGACCATATATGTTTATGAAGTTATGCGTGCTTTGGCATACGGTGGCAGAGCTGTGTTTGACACAGAATTCCTTCAAATGGTGGAAGATTAGGATAAGGAGGAAATGGGAAAGAATACTCGAGAACTGTTGGATCTGAATGATCAATGGTCAAGAGTCTTTATCATATGAGTGGAACTCTTATTGAGTTATTGAAACGACCAATTGAATCATAGCGATAGCAATATTGATATGCGATTAAATCGCAATCGTCAGATCGATGGTCCAAATCAAAAACTTAAGTGCAATTGGCGATTGCATATCAAAGCAGCAACGAACTTGGATAGAGGAATAGTAAAGGTTGATACGTCGATGGCGATATCGCCAATAAAGCCGATCGGCGATCGTAGGTCATTTGATCGTTTATCGGGTGATCGAAGGTGAGTTGATCACTTATCGGGTGATCAGAGGTTGGCATCAAAACAGGGCTATGGAGAGCAAAGGTGGACCCATCGATTTTATAGTTGCCGATTTATGATATTTTAAATTTGACATATATGTGGGGTGGGATTTTTCCCGTTAATCCATTGTAATGCGATTAATGTATGCCATGAGGTTTAAGGCCTAAAGGCATGTGTAAGCTCCCAATAGATGTTAATAAAGGTCGATATATGTCATGGCTTTGGTTTTAATGTAAGTCCATGGTTTTAAAGGCTTATAGCCTCAATACACTTCCAATAGGCTTTGTGGGCCATAATCCACAGACCTCAGAATCAATTTATTTAAGGGAAAGGGATTTTGGCTTACCCCAAAAATCTCATTCCCATAAGCAAGTAAATGGCCAAAGACATTATTGTACAAACAAAGGATGAGGAACCAGAAAGAAGGATGGTAGAGGAAAAGGGTGTTTAGGAGGAGATACAAATTCCTTTCATGAAAGGAAAATAGGATACATTATCCCTATGGAAACCCTCATACGAGGAAAAAATAATACCTTTGCAAAATCATGAAAGGATAATTCATGACCTTTATGACAGATGGGAATGAGAAACTAAAAAAACAATGGTTGAGCTACAAACGAAGGTGGCCACTATGGAGTATGAGAAGATACTATTCATATAATTAATGCATTATGGACTTAGTTCTAGGGATCATTCAACTAATTACGACATTTACTTAATGGAAAAATTTATAATGTTTAAAAGGAATGCTATCATCACCAATAAGCCTATACCCTAATGAATTTATAGAAGCATATAGGGCCTGTAGAAGAAAAAAAAAAAAAAAAATTACTCTATGAACTATACCAACACAATTTTATGTTTCTTTTTAACAAAAGATGGAATCCCAACCCTTGTGTAGGGGATGTCCAATTGAGAGCCTTATACATTATTTGAGAAATTAGGCTAGTTGGTGGGAAAAAATTGACATTCATCCTCAAAATACGGAACGTGGTGTGTGGGTTAGAAGAGAATATGAAATACCTCTATAGGTTATACAAGAACAACAAAAGTGGGCCAATTCCTTAGAGGATGCAAATATTATCACCATCAAGATATTACAACAATAGAGCTTCTTGGTTAAATTCACTCCCTTATTAAATTCCTTAGGCTCGCCATTCCTTAAATTCACTCCCTTATTATTGCTCACACTCATTGGCTCACCATTGTTGACACTCACTGCCAATTTGGCTGAAACTCATAGACACAGAAACTCTATTGTTGTAATATATATTATTCTCCTATAATATATCATCAATAGGAATTAGGAGTTACCAAATATGGGTAAAATCATTTTTTACATGTTTTCCTTTTTGTTGTTATTAGGTTAAATTCTGCTACTACAAATTTTGTTACATTTTTATTGCTCTCATTTCAATTTAGATTTCATGTTTGTTACCTAAAAATATTAGGTTTCGTAAATCATTTAATTTCTTTTTATCTTTTATATTTATTGTTAGGGTTTTTTTTGTTTCTAAAATAATGTTAATAAGTATATATACTTGGATATATTACATATGATAAATCATTTATTCTTTAGGGTTTTAGGTTATGTGATAGTTATAGATCATCCATTCTTTAGATTTTGTAGGCTATGCAAATCCACATCTAGCTAAGATACATGTCATATTGAACCTATATTTTGTTTGTCTTACTACTATTGAATGAAAATTTTAGAAATTTTTTTGATATATTATTTGGGCCTTTATATTCATGCTTATCCTAAGAGGATCTCAAGGTAGGTAGTAGCATGCATCCACATCTACAATGCGGGTTTCAATGCACTTACCCTTATCTACACCTATAGCATTTCAAATTTTCTTATGAAAACTTGTTGGCATCAATGTTGTTTGGTTCGAATTTTCTAGAGTTTGGGAGCCATTAAGGGTTTATAATTAGGGTTTTGGTACATTCTATATTGGAGATGTTCATTTTGCATGATATGAAATATTTGATAAAAATAGAGATGTAATAGGTTCATTAGAAATGTATCCAATCTTAAATATGATTATAAAGAAATAATTTGATGTTTATCTGTGTATATCAACCACATTTACTGATGTGGTTGTGCCATTCTTAGTCGTATACATCACCTAATGAATAAGATGAAGAATGGAGTATTATCTAATGTCTTAGTGCTAGCCTTAGTCTTAGTCAAATACATTACATAATGTCTTAGTCTTAGTCATATACATCATCATCATTTAGTCTTAGTATTAGTGTTATATTCCATAAGATACTAAACAATTAATGTTGTAAACAACTAAATGTAGATGCATGGAGTTATTTATTGACCTTATTTGACAATTGGGACAAATTTCCCAAATCAGCGAACATAGCCTCTCCACGTGTCAAACATACATGAACATATTCAACACAATAATAATACAGTAAATAAATTTAATAAACTAATAAATATTGAAGACAAATATATCGCAACAAACCTGGAAAATTATACATCGTTGGAGCGAGGATGACCTTGCTTGTTGATTTGTTCAAACTCAAATGGCCCATCTTCATCTGCAGTGATATTCGAATCAATTTCCAAACTTGCATTTTGTTTTCTTGTTTTTCTTCTCTTTTTTGGGCTCACGAAACTCTTCATCCTTTTCAAAGATGACTCAAAAGCACCCAACACACACATGAAGTCATAATCCATAATATGAAGATTAGTAGGAGGATTGTCTCAAAGAAGATCTAAGTAGCCAAATGATTCCTCTTCCACCCACTGAAGTCCTTCCTTTCTAAGAATTTCCTTAAACTGATAACACGGTTCAACATTTTTTAGAAAAATATATATCAACCAATCCATACTACAGGCACATTTATTTCTTCGATCATATATAAAATTTGTCTTTAGGTAATGATGATATGACTCCACAACATTGTTTGTCTCCTGATTTGCATGGGGAAATCCCAACAACCTTTTACCTACATCCTTAATTGTGGAAAAGTTGGGTTAATGAAGACATCTTGCTTGTATGAAAACCAAAAGGAGAAATGCAAAAGAGAATATGTGAACTTACAAATCTTGTCACCAAAAACCCAATTCTTGTAGGAATAGTCTAAGAACTCCTCATTAGCATATTTGTTGAAGAACGCATTAATTGCAATGCTCACGTCATGAGTGGAACAATCTATAACAATATGACCCAAATCACTAAACATCTCTTTTGCTATTTTTGAATTACTAGCCAATTGATTAACATTTAGTATCCATGCTCCACATACGTGCGAAACACACAAGATAACATTGCACCTTGTGATTCTCGTGCCACATTCAATTCATTTCAAGCGTGTTATTTTTAGAATAAATACAAGTTGTACTATAAAAAAAGAATATTGAATTTATCTTAAAGCATTGATTTCACCCAACGCATCATCAACCATGAAGGCATTAACTTCCTAATTATGATAAACTTGGTGACACATATGCATGAGGTGGTCCAACCATATTGAAATGTCTTGTGATGTATTACGTTATGCCATGAACCATGTAGCTCGCACCCAACTTTGTTTCTCATTAAACACCATGAGTGCACAACTAATACTTTCACATTCAAAAATAATGTGAAGTCAACTTTAGACTATTAATCGTTATCAATCACTACAAATCAAATTATTGTACTAGATCAATCCTTCTTAATACACATAGCCCATATTTATTTGTATTGAATGTTGAATACATGGCTATTAATCTATTATTTGATAGCTTTACCATGGTCTCCAACATCGACTTAGTTTGAATTACAACTATAAAAGGGATATCTCAACCATTTGGCTTTTGATAAAAGAAAAAATCATCAAGTGTTTTGTATACCAAAGACTCAGACTCATTTCATCCTTCTTATGCAACTGATACTTTCATTTCATTAGATGATTATAGGTGTTAACAAATTATTTCCTGCACAAAAAGAAATCCCTATCTCAGTTTTGGTGTCCATGTCAACATATCTTTTAACATGCATTTTACAAACTAAGTTGATCGACATTTCTAAGAAGAAACAACTCTCTTCAAGAGAAACCATGTCCCTTGATAACTTGGGTTGATGGAGGTACCTAGCATCACCCAAAGTGTCATGGTGGCCCACACCGACTATCTTCATGTTCATACAAGTTATATGTTATTATAGTTATGTGAGGGATTTAAACCATAACTTTTAAAATTAGATGGCGTTGACAACCCATCATTTTCACAAATGAGAATCTTCGTTTCATTTCATTTTGTCCTCTTCTATGCTCGAGGCCATATGAACAAACATAACTTCATAAAAATGTTTGAAAGGTAAATACATATGAAAAATGATCAAACAATGTTGATATCCACATCTAAACAATGCATCTCTAAAAAACTTACACCTCATATTGCAAGGAAGTAGTAGGCCTTGCACCTAGGCATTTATTATCCTCTTGCAAGTATAACATAATTGATATTGTGTTGACCATCAATTAATTTGGCTTGACTAAAAGAATTGAATTGTAATATTTAAAGTTTACATTGTAAAACAACATTTATTTGTTAAAATATATTAATTTTATTTATTTAACATTTGATTGGTTAATTTCATTATGCTCGTATTCTGAAATGCTCTTATGGTGAAGGATTTTCCCCAATGTAAAAGCTTATCTTCTTTTAAATGCTTTCGATGCTATGACACTTTTAAAACTTTTAATTAGTTGCATCAACAAATTGTAAAAAATTATCTGGACTCTTTTTCGTGTAAGTAACCTATATGGCAACAATTTTATGTGAGCGAAATGAACCTAAATGCTTTATGTTCTTTTGCCCTAGTACATAAAAAGGTCGTTCCTCCTTCTTAGTTTAATTATTGAATTTTAAAAGATATGAATTAGCTCCCACATTTGAAAATATTGTTGTACTTATGCGGATTGTAGATTCCAACAAAGAAAATAAACACTCTTAATTCATAAAATTGATATATGTCATTACTTAAACACATCAATTAAGCAAGCAAGTTTTGGATTCTTTATACTTAAAAATTCTTCTTACTTTCTATATGTATGAATTAATAATACACAGTATAAATTTTAGAATATTATTATGTATAAGTGATTGCATTGAATCGTTTGAAAAGATTGTTATACTTATGTGGATTGTAGATTACAACAAAGAAAATAAACACTCTTAATTCATAAAATTGATATATGTCATTACTTAAACACATCAATTAAGCAAACAAGTTTTGGATTCTTTATATTGAAAATGTGTTCTTACTTTGTATATGTATGAATTAATAATGCATAGTATACTTTTTATAATATTATTATGTATCGCTCAATGCATTGAATCATTTGAAAAGGTGGTTATAGTTGTGTGGATTGTAGATTTTGGGATTATTGAAAGATATTGATTGTTTGACCTCTCTCTTCACGGTTAGATTTCAAAATATTCTAAAAATATACTATCGACATAAAAATGTTTAAAAAAATGAAAAAAATTAGCATTGTATATCTTAAAATAACCTAGATAGCTTAAAGAACAAATCTTTGAATAAGTGAGATCCACTAGTTAAACTTATTATTTCACTCTTAGCTTGTATCCAATAATTTCTCTATGAAATAGATACTCAATCTATCAATAGAGTATAGAACCCTTCCATCTTTGTATTGGATGGACTATCAATGAACAATAACTAGAAACATGAGAATATTTTGATTGTAAATTTTAAAATATTTTTAAAATTTAAGGACAAGAGTAAAATCAAATAATTGATTAATAAATCAATATTTAGCAACAAGAGCCAATAATTTATTTTAGTCATAAATCAAGTCAAAACATCCTTATTAAGTTCTAAAATATTGCAAAATTTAGAAGGATTCAAAATTTTGAGAAGTTAGAAATTTAAAATTATTTCTTGTCAAACGGAGATTGGAATTTATATTGTCTCCTCTCATTATTATGTAAATATTAAAGTTACCAGGTTTGGAGGTCCTTTTTAATCAATAAAAACATACATTTTATTTAAATTAAATTAAGTTAAAAATTTGGCTCACATATTTAGGCTACTTACATGAAAAAGAGTCCACATAATTTTTTACAATTTGATGATGCAACATCATTGAATTAATTAAAAAATTTAAAAGTGTCATAGCATAGAAAGAATTTAAAAGCACATAAGTTTTTACACCATGCTTTGATAGAAAGAAAGACACACTGCAGGTTGTAAGAAGTTATCGTTTCAGAATAAGAACATAATGAAATTAACCAATCAAACTTTAAGTAAATAAAATTAATATATTTTAAAAAATAAATGATTTTTGTTTTACAATGTAAAATATATATATCACAATTCAATTTTTTTGGTTAAGCCAAATTAATTGATGGTCAAAGCAATATCAATTGCCTTATACCTACCACGATAATAAAGTTGATGGATGGATGACAACAGAAAGACAAACTTATATAATATCCCAAGAAAGTCTAAAGGACTCAAAATGAATATGAAAGATTGATCACCTAAGCACAAAATCTGAATTAATTAATTGGACATGACCACTATTTTGGAAAAGGAAGGAAATGGGGTCTTTGTGAAGAAATGACAAACAACAATGACGCTTACAAAGTAGAGTTTGTAGGCTCGGTTGTATAGTCCAAATTAATGATGCAGTACACTAAAAACCTCTCTGCCATGATTACCAAATAAGAGGTGAAAGATTTGAACCAATAATATTTAACATAAATGAATTTAATATTATTTAAAATAATAAATTTCAATTTATATTGTTAAACTTTGGATAAGCTTCAAAGTATCCAAAGCTTAACATTAACAATTGAAATGCATTGTTTTTAAATAATATTTAGTTCATTTATCTGAAACAATATTGGTTCAGTTCACCTCTTTTTTTGTAATGAAAAAAGGACACGACTTCAATATAATGCATCATTAATTTGTATTGTACAGCCTAGCATACAACCACGAATTTGTACCTCTCTAAGATAGTGTCGTACATTGTGCTATTGGTTTGAGCAGTTAATTTAAGCAAGAAAGAAAATGAAATTAAAACTGAATGGAAACCAAATATAAAAACACACAAGTAAACACAATATTTTATGTGGTAAAACCTTGTGAGTGTGTCAAGGAAACATCCACGGGGCAAGGGATTAGATATTTATTAAATCAAGAATGATTCTCCATGATTACATTCTCTTGGGCATTCACGGGTTTTATAAGAGCCTCCTCTGTTACATAACTATTGTGTCGGTATAAAACTAACCCATAGTAACTAATAAAGTTTTTACTCATATTTACATAATTCGTTGTCATATTTCAACAAATTCCACCTTGACAATAATTTTTCTAATCCCTTGCCCATGCCCATTCATCATGTCTTCTACAATCCAAGAAAATCCAAACACCATCGCGGTTTCTCTACTATAACTGGCTTTGTGGATATGTCTGTATAATTCGCCCGTGTATGGACCTCCTTGAGAGCTACTTTTCTGCCATCAATCACATGTCTTAGAAAATGATACGTTACATCAATGTGTTTGGTCTTGATGTGATAAGTTGGGTTTGTAGTCAAATGAATAACACTCTGATTGTCACATAATCATTCACATTCTCCCGTGTCCTTCAAATCTCATCAAGTATACCCTTTAACAAGATTTCTTCTTTACTCGCATCTGAAGCAGCTATATACTCTGCTTCAGTAGTGGACAACGCAACTGTTTCTTGAAGCTTTGACATTCAGCTATTTTCTCCACCTTCAAGAGTAAAGACATAACCTGTAGTAGATCTACTTTTGTCCAAATCACCTGCATAATAAACATCCACTTATCCACAGACTCATCCTTCACTACCATGAAAGATGATGCAATGATCACTTGTGCCTCTTAAATATCGAAGCACCCATTTCACTACTCGCCAATTTTCTTCACCTAGATTTTCCATGAAGCTACTCACAAATCCAACTGCATGTGAAATGTCAGGTCTTGTAGATACCATTGCATACATTGAGTTGCCTACACCATTAGGATATCGTACACGAGACATATACTTATTTTCTTCATCAATTCTAGGACTCAAACCGAAGAAAGATTAAAGTGGAAAGCTAATGGAACATTAACAACTTTCACACTATTCATACTGAACTTCTCAAGTACTTTTTCCACATACTTTTGTTGTCATAATCAAAGCTTACCATTTTTCTTGTCTCTGTGTATCTCCATGCCCAATATATGTTTTTCTGCTCCAAGATCCTTCATATCAAATGTCCTAGAGAGCTGAGCCTTTAACCTATTGATCTCTTCCATGCTTTTTCTTGCAATAAACATATCGTCAACATACAAAACTAAGATAACCAATATGCCACTAAAACTCTTGACGTATACACAATGATCATACTCACTTCTAATAAAATTTTGGCTCACCATGAAGGAGTCAAACTTTTTGTACCATTGCCTCGAAGACTCCCCCAGGCCATACAATGATTTGGTGAGCTTGCAAACTAATCTTCAGTTGCGACCTTATACAAACCTTCTCACTGTTCCATATATATCTCTTCATTCAAATCACCATGTAGAAATTTTTTTTTAACATCTAACTATTCTAACTCAAGGTTAAGTAATGCAGTTAGTGCCAACACAGTACGAAAAAACAAGTTTTACAACTGGTGAGAAAATGTCATGAAAGTTAGTAAATTCAACCTAAGAATACCCTTTTTCTACCAGTCTCACCTTATATCTTTCGATACTTGCATCAAATTTTTGTTACAATTTGAAGACCCATTTGCATCCAACAACACTTCTCCCTTCAGGAATTTCTACAAGTTCCCGGGTATTGTTCTTGGCTAAGGAATCCATTTCTTCTTCCATAGTCATTTTCCACTTTTCGCTATCTATATCATCTACTGCTTCTTGATAAAAAGAAGTTTCCCCATCTTAAATAATCAAAGCAAAAGACAAAGTAGAATCTTCATACCTTTTTGGATTTTTTATTTCCCTTGTAGACCTTATTAGAGTTACTGTTTGTTGAACTAGTTCAGAAACTTCAAGAGTTTCCTTTGTATCTTCATCACCTTTTCCTCCAAAAGTCTCTCTTTCCTTTTTTCATTCAAAAAAGGGTCTAGCCTCCAATTCAATTTGTTGATTTAGCGATACCTCGTTGTTCAATTCTATTGACATTTAATATTAAAAGAGAGGATTCATCAAATGTTACATCTCTACTTATGACTATCTTCTGTGACATAGGATCCCACAAGCTGTATCCTTTCACCGCATCGTCATACCCAACAAAGACATAAAATTTTGATTTTGGATCTAATTTTGAACGGTGATTTTTAGGAATAAGAGCATAGGCATCACAACCAAATACCCTTAAATGTGAATAATCACAAGACTGACCTCACCAAAATTCTTCAGGAATTTTACAATTAATTACTATTGAAGGTTATCTGTTAACTAAATAACATGTAGTGGATATTTCTTCTACCCACAACTCCTTTCGCAGGTTAGCATTGTTGATCATGTTTCTGCCTCTTTCCATAAGAGTCTGATTTATACGTTCAACAACACCATTTTTCTCAAGAGTATAAACAACAATTTTATGTCTAACAATTCCTTCATCCTTATAGTATTGTTCAAATTCTAGAGAAGTAAATTCACCACCATTATCAGTTCTTAAACATTTAATTGATTTGTATGTTTCTTTTTTCTTTAAATTGTTTAAAGACATTGAATATATCAACTTTCCTTTTTAACATAAAGACCCAAAGTTAAGGGAAAAATCATCAATAAACATTAAGAAATATAAAGCACCTCCATACGATGCAAGAGGAGATGGTCCCCACAGATCAGAATGAATATAGTCCAAAATTTATTTACTATTACGACTTCTAGTTTTAAACCTTTGCTTGCATTGTTTTCCATACACACATACAAACAATGTTTATAGAAAACCAATTTCAAGGATTTAAAATCACGAAGTAATTTACGGTTCTTGAGTAGGTTCATGAGTACCTAAAGACATTCCTCACTCATGTGACCCAATCATTGATGCCATAGGTGAGTACCTTCTTCTTCTTTCTGTCACACAATCGCCACTTCACTCACCTAAGTACTTCCTTGAGTTTATATATATTTTCAATGCTTTCTGCTTTCATAAAAACTATGGCTCATTTTAAGACTTTCATCTCCATTCTGACCTATAAACTTATAACCATCCAAGTCCAAAACTACCAAAGAAATCAATTTTTTCTTCAATTCAGGTACATGTCTAACACTAGTTAATGTTTTAACTATGTTATCATACATTTTAATCATGATATTTCCCATCCCAAAAGTATGAAATGATACTTTATTACCCATAAACACAAAACTACCATTTATAGCTTCATATGAAGTAAACAAATTTTTGTGTGGATTCATGTAATGATAAGCACCAGAGTCTAATAGCCAACTTTCAAAATTATGAGAGACACTACATACACGTAAAGTTTCATCTATCATACATAATTTTTGAGTAGATAAAACTTTATTTATCATACTTGAATCAACTTGATTTTCTTCCTTCTTTGGATTATGAGACTCTTTCTCTTTCCAACATTCTTTCTTGAGTTGTCCAAGTTTATTGCAGTACCAACATTTAGCCTTACACTTTTTACCCTTTGATTTAGACATCAAAGAGCCCCTTGTTTTCTCCCCTCTTTCTTTTGACCATCCTCTCGCTACCATGGCTTATGATACAAAAGTTTCAACATTGAACTTCTTCCTTACTTCTTGAGTTGAAAAAGCTCCCACCACTAAATCAAATTCCAAGGAATCAGTTGTGCTCAAAATGATAAAGGTAAAGAAGTGGTCCCATGACTCACCCAATGAAGAGAGAATGGTGATAGGTTTATCTTCTTCCTAAAATTTAACTTCCATATCCGATAATTAGCAAATAAGTGTATTAAAAACATTTAGATGTTCTGCAATTTTTGTACCCTTTTTCATCCAAAAACTGTACAATTGTCTTTTTAGATAAATTTTGTTGGTTAACTAGTTGGTCATGTATAAAGTTTCTAGTTTTCCCTACAAACCTTTTGCTGAAGCTTCTTCAACTATATTGAAAACAACTTTATCCGCTAGGCATAACGTGATGGTACTGAGAGCTCGAGCATCCAAGTCCTCCCAATCCAAATCTCACATGCCAACATGTTTCTTCCTCACCATGTCTAATGCTTTGTGCAACCCTTGTTGCACACGAAAACCCCTAACTTTGAGTTTCCATAAAGCAAAGTTCTTGAGCGTGAATTTCTCCACCTTGAACTTTGCATTCGTCAATTTAGCCATTACTTTCTAATGTCCTTCTAAACTTTCTTTCTATTTGAATTTCTCCACAATGTGCCTTCAACTAGGGTTTCTTTCTGATGTTATGAATTTGAAATTTCTCCACAATTTGCCTTCAACTAGGGTTTCTAAGTGATTTGGATTTTCAACACAAATAAAAAAAACTAACTATATTGCCCTTTTTTTTTCTTTAACCCTCATTTAATATGGAGAATTTCTTTTTATCTTACTATAGAGATTGATTTCTTCAAATATACATAAACAATTTCCAAAAAAAATACTTCAAACCCTATTTTTCTTTTTTCAAATTCACTAAAAATTCTCATTTCTGAAGTAAAAAAAAATCATTACCCACTCACTCACTTCTGCTGATCAAAATTGCACTTTTCTTTTTTAGAAAGACATCTCCTCTCCTTTCAAACAAAATGTGAGGCTTTTCTAGAGAGACCTATGGGGGCAAGCTTCAACATAGGCTGCAAAGAACCCTCCATGAGTGAGCAACCCTAACCAGCTTCGGTGCTACTCTTGGTCCCTTTGGCCTCTGCTAGTGCAGATAGTTCAATCTTGCTGAAGTTCTTAGTTTAAAGCCCATGCTACATTCTTTAAACAGAATTCTCTAGAGTTTCTTGAGCTCTTCAAAGGTGAACTGAGGTCCTTTTTTCCTTGATATCACTTATTGGTTTGAGCAGTTAATTTAAGCAAGAAAGAAAATGAAACTAAAACTGAATGGAAACCAAATATAAAAACACACAAGTAAACACAAGATTTTAAGTGGTAAAACCTTGACAGTGTGTCAAAGAAACATCCACTTCACAAGGGATTGGATGTTTATTAAATCAAGAATGATTCTCCTTGATTACATTCTGTCAATTAACCAGTTTTATAAGAGCTTACTCCTTTACATAAGTGTTGTTTCAGTAACTATTAAATTTTTTAATCATATTTACATAATTCGTTGTCATATTTCAACATGGACATGTTGTGTACAATGTTGTTGTTGTAAGAACAAATGTAATAACAAAAATTGAGATTATCTTCTTATTTTTTTTCTTTCATATGAGGGATTCAACCTATGAAACTAATAACCATTTGAGGGATTAAGCGTCTAAAACTAATATCTACTACCAACTTGGATGTCATTTCCATTTAATTCTTGCAACAATGTTATGGTAGGCATAGTGGATATTATGGATGGGCCAATTCATCCCAAGGTGAGAGAATCTATAACACACTTTCTGGGTAAGAAAAAATATCTATTGTTAGTATCTACTACCAACTCTAATACCATTAATATCTACTACCAACTTGTATGCCATTTCCACTTAATTGTTGCATCAATGTTGCCTCGTATGCCATTTCCACTTAATTGTTGCAACAATGTTGCCTTGTATGCCATTTCCACTTAATTGTTGCAACTATGTTGTGGTAGGCATAGTGATTATTATGGCTAGGCCAATTCACCCAATCCATAACACACTTTCTAGGTCTTTGCAGACTGAGCTTAAAAAAATTGGTAGGCAGGGCACAGATTCCAGCTCCAGCAAAATCCATAACACACTTTCTAAGTCTTTGAAGACTGAGCTTAAAAAATTTGGTAGCCAGGTCACAGATTCCAGCTCCAGCAACAATGTTGTGGTAGACATAGTGATTATTAAGGCTAGGCCAATTCACCCGATCTATAACACACTTTCTAGGTCTTTGCAGACTAGATCTTAAAAAAATTGATAGCGACGGCACAGATTCCAGCTCCAATGTGTCCAAGTGAACCGAAAATGACTACGATACCATGGTCATCAACAGAAAGAGAGTCATGACCACCAACAAAGGCAGGGATTGAATTATCCACAACGTTTCCTACATTTTTGTGGAAAATGTGACAACCGCAAACAGATTCACAGTTAATACTAGGGATCATAACTCTGTAAGCACTGGGCATGAACCGTAGAAAAACATTTTCGTGGAAATTGTGACAACTACAATCAGATTCACTGGTAATAATGTGGACCATAGCTCTGTAGGCACAGGGCATGATGCAACTTCAGAACCCATTGGCATGATCCTTGGCTTCTGCCCTCGACTGTCACGATACAGAAATAATAAAACTATTGTTTGATATGGCAATAAAACATCGTCATATGCCCATAACTTGTCATTAACCATCCTGGACATTGGTTAATGGCATAACTTGTCATTAACCGACATTGGTTAATGGCAATTTCGTGGTACATATTGTGTTTTTTAATTATCATTGACAGTTTTATTATATTCATACAATGCATTGAAAAGGCAGAGCAGAAGTGGCAGCTAAGTGCATTGACAGATCTGAAGTGGAATAATAACAAAAAGGAGCACCTTAAGGCCTGCATGTTGGCGACATGGAAGCTATAATGCAGAGACCAGCCTTCGACTGAGGAGGGGACAAAATACATTCAAACAATTGATACAGTTTGGATTTCTGGTGAAAATTTGTACATAAAATTTTAAAAGCATAAGGTTTTGCCTCCACCCATTTCTTATTATAAGAATAAGGTATTTTGTCCACCCAGGCCTGACAGCTCTCGTCTGGTATGTGATCAATGTGATCTAGAGTTGTTTAAACTTTATAATGTTGACTGTTTCTATTCTAGGAATCTCTAGAACACGTGTGAGAGTATTGCTGATATTCAATTTCAATTAGGCAGCAAGCTTTAGATCTATATTTACATCACTAATCAAATTTTCATCAAAGACTCCAATATACCATTTCATTTCAACCTTGGATTTAGGATCCCAGATTTCATTCCAGTTCATTTTAGTGTTAAATTTAGGAACCCATGAGATGTAAACCCCTTGGCTTTTAGGGTTCAACTTTCAAGGTCAGTGGTTCTAGTTCCCAGATTTCATTCCAGTTCATTTTAGTGTTAAATTTAGGAACCCATGAGATGTAAACTCCTTGGCTTTTAGGGTTCAACTTTCATGGTCAGTGGTTCTAGTTCTCATATTCAGTATTCAGAGTCTCATGGGAGGGTGTATATATATAAAATAAAGCAATCATGGTATATATGTATAAAATAAAGCAATCAGGGTGTGTGGGTAGGTATATAAATAAATAAATAAATAAATAAATAATACCATTTGTTTTACAGGCAGCAGACTGAAAAAAACGACTAGCATTTATGTAATTGTACTTAGCAACTAGTAACTGCACTATATGTATACAGTATCACAGGGGCAAGCATACAACACTTCAAATAGATTTTGAGATTGAAAGAACTATCAGAATTATCATTCCAACGTTAGGGCAAGCTTTAAAAAAAATACTGAAGTTTACAGTAAAATAAATAATGAAACTACAGAGAGTAGTTAGAGCTAAAATAATAGTGAATCTACGTAGAGTTGTAGAATCTGGGAAGTTCTGACCTTTCTGCGGGATAAGTTGCCATGGCAGTTAAAGGGTCATTTTCTTCCATTAAACGTAGCGAATGTTGTCTTCCCTTGGTGGTACTGTAAACTGGCGGTGATGGCGAAGGTGATGTTATGGGAGGTTGATGCGTGCTAGATACCCAAAGACGATCAATTGACACATCGCTGCGTGCATGTCTTCCATGCGTCACCTTATGTTCAGTCATGGCCACCCAACTGTGACGAGTAGATAGCATCGATATTCGTGAATTAGTTGTGAAAATAAATAAAAGATAATTTATTTATTTCAATAAACGAGCAGAGATTTAGATGTCTGTCTACATATTTGGCCATAAACAATATTGATATGTAAATTTGTAATATAAATTTAATTTAATAATTTGAAACAGATTCCCTAGACGGTTCTGCAAACTCTCAAGATTGTAAGATGAACGAAAGGACCGAACTCATTAGTCTAAAATTCTAAATAAAGGATAAGATGGCTGGAAGAACCAATCTAATTAATTATTACAACTTTAGCTGGATTTTTGTGTTGAGGTTTTTATCAGTGGGTATTAGAAAATTTCCAAACCAGAGAGGTTTTACGGTGGATTTTAGAATGGTCGGTATTCCAAAGTGATTTTATTAAAAAAAAAAAAAAAAAGTGAGTGTAAAAATCCAACATTTTTTATATATGTTTAGTTTTTTTATATATGGTTTAAGTTATTAAATATTTACTGATTAAGAAATGTTAGAAATTTTACAAAATTATAAATTTGAAAAAATAGTGAACATTATTTATAATTATAATATAAATTTTTGATAAAGCAAATTAAAATAATTAAAATAATATTATTTTTAACTGGTAAATTAGTTTATATATTTGAAAATATATTCAAATAATAAATTATTTTATCATAAGTTGTATGAACATTAAACTTAGCACAGGGAGTGATTAGTCTCTTTTACTTATATATGAAAAGTTGTGGATTTGACATCATCTATGGTTGTAAAGAATAACTATTAGACCCCAATGTTAGTTTGGAAGGTTCTTTACTTTAATTTATATGAAAAGGAAAAATTAGGGAATTTTATATATTTTTCTTTAGAAAAAAGAAAAATTAGAATTAGTTAATTGACTATCTAAATGTTAAAGAGTTAAGATTTTTTCAGCACTAAAAAAAACTATATATTTGTATTATAATCCATGATTGATATACATATACAGTGTTTATATTACTCATGATAAACTGTAGATTGAAAACATATCCCCTCTTTGAAACTCTAAAAAATAATGAAAATTTTCCACGATACATACCCCCTCTTTGAAACCTTAAAAAATAATTAAAATTTTCCAGGATACATACCTGAGAACTCAGTGGATGAGGTAGAGATCAAAATATTTATATTTTCAAAAACTGCAATGAATGTTGCAAATTAAGGAAGAAGTACCTATATTGCTAGAACTATCATATATGAATAAGACAGTTATAAAAAAACCAAAATTTTTTGCCATTCTTTAATGCTCCTGAAAATGAAAATCCTTGATGTGGTAGATATTGTTGTCCGCCTTTATCTGCATTCTCCATAAGCCTTGGGGCGAGGTTAGACCCATTTTAGATAAAGCATTGACCTTTTTGTTTCTATTCCTATCAATATGGGGAATAGAATAGTCCTTCATGTTGTTCCATAACGCTGCAATCGTGTCCAACCATCGAGCAAGGTGAATGTTTTTTATGTGTTGCTTTGAAAAAACATGGTCAGTTATTACCTTGGAGTCTCCATAGATTTGCAGATTCTGAATATCAAGAAAATTGTTGAAGGAGAGGAGACCCGCTAAAGCCACTACTTCAGCTCTGTTGTTTGTCCCCGGACCAACATATTCCAATAGATTTCTATAGCTTGTGCATTTGCTATTCTGATGTAAACACCACATGCACAAATTCCATGTTGAAGAGCACCGTCGAAATATGCACATGGTGTTGCCGAAATAGTCGTTGTCATGGTTCTTCTTCCACTCTCATACCTGTAGATTGTTGACTCATAATTCCTTCCATTACTGTTGTTGTTCTTCCCAAATATATCGAGGGCACTGTATAGAGCTATTATAGAAACAGTTACAGAAGAGCTTGTTTCCACCTTTGAGCTGAAGATTTTGCCATTTCTCCATTTCCAAATGCCCCAAATCGCCAATAAGGGAATGGCTCTCCATTCTTTCTTCATGGTGCTCCATTTTTTAAATGGTTTAGAAATGGATGGGAAAGAATAGAGGGAGAAACCAAAGAGAGCTACAAGATTCTACCTGATTGGTTGCACCTGTTGACAGTTGAGGAATAGATGAAAATTATTTTCACAGCTTTCTCTGCACATCAGACATATGGCAGGCCCATGCCAATTGTTTTTTTGTAATTTTTCCCATGTAAGGTTCCTATTGTTAAAAACCAACCATGAAAAAATGATTATCTTGGTGGGGCATCCCGATTTCCAAAATGTTGGAGGGAATATTTCTCTAGATGTATTGATCTCAGAACTTAGAAGTTGTATATAAACATGTTTTACCTTCACATTTGTGGATCCATCCATGCCTCCCCAAATGAGAAGGTCTTTATCCACCGATCGGAAAATCCCATGGCCATGTAAAGAGGATAAAACAGATTCCAACTATGCCTTCATTTCTCCAAAGAGTTGCAATTCTTTCGCAGTTTTCCATATGGGGATGGCCCCTTCCCATTTTCGGATGGTGTAGGCCCAAAATAAAATCCCTCTGTTGTGGAGCGTTCTCAACAACCAAGGGGGAACATGAATTTTCCCCGCTCCTCCCACAAACTCGTCCCTTCCTATCAAAATCTGAGTTCCCGTCTGAAATTTCCAAATGATGTTCTGTCTAAAATAAGGTTCCAGCTTCTTGAATCCTCTCGAGATAGCCGATCCAAATAGGGATCCAATATGACTCTCCGTGATCTAATATGTCATGTCCTTGTTATACATATATTTTGCGCAGATTGCCAAGCTCCATAATGAGTCACCCATGATAGCCTTCCACATCGATTTGCATAATAGAGCTTTTCTAAAGTGTGCCAATTCTAAAATGCCCCATCCTCCCATATTTTTGGGTCGTGTTATTGCAGATAGCTTGGTTAAATGAAATTTATAATGTTCTTTATCACTTCCCCAGATAAAATTGGCAATCATTCTGTTCAAATTTTTAATAATAACAGCTAGAATGAAGAAAAAGTGCACCCAATAGACCATCGTTTGAACAAGAATAGCTTGTGTCAAGGTCATTCTACCACCTTTGGATAAGCACAAATTTTCCCAAGCTACAATCTTCTTGTAAAATCTATCTATAATCCAAGACGAATCCGCCACCTGATAACCAGAAGTTTTCAATTTAAATCCCAAGTACTTAAGACCCATTTCGGAGAGGAATAGCTTGGATGTTAAAGAGTTGAGAAAGGAATCTGATCAGATTCCCATATATATCTTCGACATAGAAGGAAGACTTCCCTTCATTAATAGACATGCATGTAGCACTTTTAAATCTACTCAATATATCATGAAGACAAATCCATGTAGTATTGCACAAAATTGTAGTTATAAGAATGTCATCGACAAATAAACTGTGGGATGAATATATACCTATGCAAATAGGAAGTGGACGATATGAATTTTTTTGGATGGCCTTCTTGATATGGAGGCTAAGAGAGTCCATCACTAATATGAATAAGAGTGGGGACAAGGAGCATCCTTGCCTGAGCCCCCTGGCAGCTTTAAAAAAAGGAGAGGGTAATTCGTTGATCAAAACTGCATAATTTACCTCCTGCACAAATTAAAGAGTTAAGATTGTTAGGTCAATAGTAGTGGTTTGGGACACTTTGTATGTGACCTCTAGGCTTGGGGATTGTTCTAGAAGGCTCACTTAAGCCCTAAGGTGTTCTTTGACTTTCATTTAAATCAAGGATAACAATAGATTTATTGTTAGATGGTTTTTCCTCAGCTTTACAAGGTAAATCATGCATACATGGTTTATGTGTGAGTTTCTTGATACTTATTTTCTTTCTTGCATCATTTTAATTATTAACAAGTGGTATCATAATCAAACAAAGAGCTCAAAAAGAGACCTCTAGTATTTTGTCAAGGTAAATCATGCATACATGGTTTATGTTTGAGTTTCTTTGTAATTATTTTTCCTTCTTGCATCATTTTAATTATTAACAAATGGTATCATAATCAAACAAAGAGCCTAAAAAGAGACTTGTAGTATTTTGTCAAGCTTAGAGCGCATGGATGACCCACCACCACATGGCATGAGATCATTAGTTTAGTAGAGAGATGCAAATGCAAAGAGTTTGGAGATAACAAGAGATCATTAGTCTAATACACATATATAGACATAAAAAGATAAGTGTATAGACAACCTTTCTAGAGATGACATGAGATCATTAGTTCAGTAGAAAGATGCAGATGCAAAGAGAGAAATGCATAGACAACCGAAATGCATAGACAACCTAGATGGAGATGACATTAGATCATTAATTTAGTAGACATGCTTGGAGATGACATATTATAATTAGTAAATCAAAAATAACATCAACAAAAATTAAATGAGGATGTTGGTTGGGTTGAAATGGCATGACGAGAGCACTTGATATAAACAGGTATGAAGGCCAAATAATGGTGACATAAGACAACAAAAAAAATACTTTTAAGATGGAAATTTTGTTTAAATTATATATTTATAAGCATACCATTGTAAAAGGTATCTAAAAGTCCGTATCTCAATCAATAAAATCTAAACCTATGTGATAAAGAAGAATAACAAACAAATTTTTAAATTGAATAGAAAAAATCCCAAAAAAACAAGCAATAATGGCCTAGAACCCAAAAAAAGAACTTACGGAAACAGAAATTTTGTTTAAATTATATGTTTATAAACATACCACTGTAAGGTATCTAAACCTGCTTATCTTTATCCATAAAATATAGACCTATGTAATAAAAAAGACACAAATTTTTGAATTGAATTTAAAAAACCCAAAAAAATTCCTATATCACGTTTAAAGGAAATCTTTAAATCAACTTCCATTTTTGAAAATGTCAATATTGTTAGATAAAAAATAGTGAAATACTCTCATTGGAAGTACGACGATGAGGAAGATGCAGTATATTGGGTAAGAATAATGAAAAAATATATAGTTGTTATAGAGTAGAATAAAACAATCAACTTTGTGCAGTTATTGACATGTTACCATCTAAAAACAAATTGTTTTTTTAAGTTAAAAAAGTTGATAGAATGCAATTTTAATAGAGTTGCTACTTATAAGGTTTTTATTTCAGTTTAAGGTATATGATTATTGTTGATGTTTTTATTTTTTTAATTGAGAGTTTAGATTAGTTTTTAAGAGAATATGCTAACTATATGCTTAGTATTAATGATTATCATTATATGGTTAATTTAGGGTGTATTAAAGAGTTTGTTAGGTTGCATTGATTTTTCATAAATTTTAAAAATTAGATTGGTGTGAGTTGGGTCCAAGTGGACCAATTTCCTAATGGATTTGAGATTACTCCAATTCTAATAATTTCCAACATTCAAATTTTATTTAGCAAAATAATCTATTATGTTAATAAATTTAAAAAATTAGATTAGTGCCACATGGCCAATTATACTCATTATTATTTATAACATTCATTTATAATTCTTTGTTTTGTTAAGTTAAAATTGGTTAATTAAGTAAATGTGTGCATTAGTAAGACATTATTAGTGTTTTGGTTACATTTATTAAGCCTTAGGCTATATCAACCACATTAATATTTTTAATAGAGAGTTTAGTTCTTAACAAAAACTTTATTGAATGACATAGTGGAAAGCTGCATTTAAAATATTAAGTAAAATAAAAAACAAGAAATGTGTTTAAAATAATAAACTTATTCCAAATATAATGCATGCATATAGAATAAAGTATGTGAGATTTAAGAAAAAAATATAGAATAAACTATGTGAGATTTAAGAAAAAAACATGTTTAGAATAATAAAGTTACTTTTAGCGCATGTTTTTATAATGGGTGTCTATTTGTTATGAGAAAAAAATTTCCATTTTTTTATGTCATAATTGTATTATGGTAAGTTTACTATTTGTTTTACTAAATTTTTTTAATATTAGTAAATGTATAATAATTTAATTGTCAAATCTACAATGAGAATAATAATCAAATTAGGCTACATAGAATGGGAGAGTCATCATTGGTTACTATAGGCCAATGAAAAGGTCACACCACCTTTAATTACCATTCGGGGACATTAGAGGCTTTCACTCTTGCCCATAGATGCCTTAGAGTTTGCCTAGATGCTTTTTGGGCAATTAACTTATTTCCTTAAGTTGAGAAAGACTCATTATTAACTAAATAAAAATAATTTTAACTATTACTTTTATTTACTATTAATTGTTACTTTTATTTATTTTTACACCATAATGAAAATCTATCATAACTATTGTAAAAAAAACAATAAACCATTATTCTATTATTCTCAATAATTTAATGATTTAAATAAATAAATTAATATTTTGTATTATTATTAATAAATAAACTTATTTAAATAATAAACATTTTATAATTTAAAATCTATTATTATATTTTTCTTAAATCGTTAATAATTAAAATATTAAAAAAATGATTACTTGAATTTTTAAGTAACCAACCTAGCATGAAAAATGAATTGCACTAAAATCTCTAAAGATATATATATGATTATATATTTCAATTGAAATACTCTTTATTTCCAACATTTTTAATTATCTTGGGTGTGGAATGAACTCTTTCATACTTGAAAGATTTAAATATGACCTCACTTGAAATTATCAACAAATTTTCCTATTTGTTTTCAAAAATGTATTAAATGGTTGTAATTTACATATATATTTAATCAAATGTTATTTAATAATTGTATTTCTCTCCAACATTTAATTCACATTGTATTTATAATTGAGTACACCACAACTTTGATTTAGAATAAGGGGTTTTGATAAATACTTAGGGTGTATATGCTTGGGCATGTGTTTTAAAAAAAAATAGCTTACTCACATATTAAACATTAATACGTTTGTATTTTGCTAATGTTTTACATTTTTTCTCTCTTTCCAATGTTTTAGATGGAGAGTAATAACAACCATCAATTATAGTGGTAGTCATTAATCATATAAGACTTAATGTAAAATATTGTTAATGTACATTTAACTCTCAAGACATTATGATAAGAGTAACGTTTTCAAACATATGCTTGAGAAAATTGGGTGACTAATGAATGAGGTATGAGAAATTGAGGTCCCAAATGAGGGGAGCATGTAAGGAATTCCTAGTTGAGGGGGACACATAAGAAGTTGGGATCTAGGTTGAGGGTGGGGCATAGGAAATTAAGATCTCAATTAAGGAGGCAAAAAGAGAATTAAGATCTCAATTGATAAGGGAAAACTAGATTAAGATTTAATTCAAGAGGGGTGCATGACTAGCAAAACCTTTATGATCTTAGATAACTCACCTGATCTTTGACTTTATGGGATAACTTGCTTGAACATTTTTCTAATGTAATCTCTAGAATGTGTGGTTGATCTACTATTTTAGTGAGCCCTCTATACATGTGGCATACTTTCCTTCAATATTAAAAAGGAAAAATTTATGTATATGTAGTGAGGCCCTATTGGGGTCTTACCTTATCCTTCCTATGTAAGGATATTTATAAGTTAATAAAGTATTGTTACTTTATTAACAATAAGCCATGCACCATGCAGGTTAGCCAATGACTAATGCAATGAGAAAGCACTTTTGAAGGGGTTCTCTTAACTCAATGGGGACTTGCATTATGTATATATAGCCCATTGTAATGACATGCCTTTCTAGCCTAGGGCTCTTTGTTGAGACTTCTCTTTGATATTTCTAGTTTCAATATGGACAAACTAGTAATGAGAAAGCTCTTTTCTAAGACCCCTCTTTTACAAATGCAACTTCAATGCAAAACAACTACTAATGACATGCCTCACTAATCTTTTATAGAGATTGCATTTATGAATAGTTATCACAACATTTGTACATTGAAAAGTAATTTTTTTTTTTTTAATTTAAATATCCAAAATAAGACATTATTTGTGTCTATTTTGTGAATAATGCAAAAAAAATAAAAATAGAAGATTTATAAACTAATTTCAGCCATAAATGTAACATAATTTGATGCATTTTACAATCACACTTTAGTGGAATAATAGTCTTGTTTAAACAATGAAAGAAATAAAATGGCAATATGAAAACCAAACAGTGAACTACCAAAAACAAAGACAAAATAAAGTATCATGAAAAGTTAAGTTTGTCCATTATTAATATCTTACCAACTTGGATGCCATTTCCATTTAATTGTTACAACAATATTGTGGTGTGCATAGTGATTATTATGTTTGGGCCAACTCACCCCAATGCGAGCTAATCTATAACACACTTTTTGGTCATTAATAGAACAAGCTTTGTAGACTAGAGCTTGAGGAATTTGTCGCCAACCCACATATTCCAGCTCTAAGGTTTGGGTAAAGAATGTTATGTGAGCCAACTATGACTCCTACATCATGGTCATCAAGAGCTTGGGACTGAAGACCATAATATTCCTCCCTTGAAAATATGAATGCTCGGATCATAGTTGTATAGGCACAAAACAAATATTAAATGTAAAATTTTGATTTTAAAATAAATTAATCTAAAAAATTTACAAATTAGCTTTTGAAAATAATGGAAATTTTGACAATATTATGATAAAATTTGGAAAATGTTTTTCAAAATATCGGTTACAGCTTTCAAACTTCAAGATTTTGGGTGACTTAAGAGTTTTTGATAGTGTTGAATCCATTTCCACCATCAAAAAAATTATTGAAACACTCCAACGTTTTGATTTTTTAATTTTTTTAAGTACCTAATCTATCCTCCCAACTAATTTGTGGTCTCTATAGACAACTCCTTTTAAATCCCTTTGGTATAATCCTCCTTTCTAATCTCTATAGACAACTCCCTTTAAATCCCTTTAGTATACTCCTCCAATTTTACTCCCTCTTCCCTTCACTATCTTAATACAAATATAATAAAATTATTGTCTAATATAAAAATAAAACATCTTTATATACCCATAAATTGTCATTAACCATCACTACCCATAAATTGTCATTAACCATCACTAACATCTATTAATAACAACTTTGTGGTACATATTGTGTAGTTGATTAAGTATCTTTAAGAAATATATTATGTTCGAAAAATGCATTGAAAAGGAAAATCAGAAGTGTCAGCTAACTGCATTGAGAGATCTGATGTGAAATAATAACAAGAAGGAGCACCTTGAAGCCTTCATCTCAACTAGATGGAAGTTATGACTCAAAGCCCAACATTGGACTGAAAAGTGGACAAAATGCATCCGAATAATTGATATAGTTTGGATTTTTGGTGAGAAACTGTTCATAAAATTTTATTAATACAAGGTTTTACCTCTACACATTTCTTATTCTAAGAATAAAAGTTTTAGGGTTTAGTCCATCATATCACTCGTTCAACTATCATGAGCACACAACAAAGGGAACAACAAAGGACATTCTAAGAGCTCATGCGGGATAGTGGCAACATCTACACATGAATACATCATGAGTAGCTAGATCATTCCTCTATTCAAACATTCAAGCCTTCAAATTTGAAGTTGGCTCTATGCCTTTTGGGATACCTAAGATGTATTGTTTAGTGATCATTTTTTTTCGAGGCAGCAGACTGAAAAAGATGACTAGCATATATATCATTGTAGTTAGCAAGTTTAACAAAAGGTTAATTAAAATTTTGTCAAAAAAATTAAGGAAATCTCTGGAAACTACAATGAGGAAAAGGTAACACCTATAATGACAATATGGTGCCAAGTATGTATGTTAGTTTTTGCTCAAGTAAATCTATTGCATCCACAATAATTTTGAAATTATTTGGTTCAGAGGGACATTCTACATCTCATTATGACCCCCATGTGTAAGTATGTCACTTTCTCAAAAAGATAATAAAAATAATTTAAGCTAATGTTAGCCAATATTAAATTATATATAACTTTTTAATTTTATTAATGGACTAAGGTTATGTATTTGAATGGATAGTAAATTATCTCATGCTTTTAATAGTTACTTTATCATATAAGTGGATTTGAATACATCATAAATTTACCTTTAACATTTATTTTTACCACATTAAAATTCCAAATTAAGTAAAAATTTTAACGTTTTTACTCTTTACTAAAGCTAACATCATTTCTTAAATCAAGGAAGAAGGTTAATTCAATACAAAGAATAGAAAATCTTACTCCAAAATCTTTTAATATTTCTTTTAACTAAACATTTGTAAATTGAATCTTTAAAAAGAAGAGCCATATCCTAGATATATATTAAAATCTTTAAATACTTAAATATTTCCACATCAAAGTTGTAAATATTTGAAATATTAATTTGATATAGTTTTATTATCATGCATGTAAAAAATCATCAAATCTAATATGAATAGATTTTAAAATAATAATATTAAATATTATAGTATTAATATTATTAATTTAATAATTTGGATTAATGCCAATATTAAAATTAAATATAATATTAAATTTGTTTAATATATATAATATTATTATATCATTGGTATATATTAACTCTAGATATGTATGGAGGTAAGAACAAATACATAGAGTGATAGAGGTGGACAGATAGGGAGAGCAACAAGGGAGAGGAGGAGATACAATGAAAGAGAGGGAAAAGGAGAAATGAAGAGTGAGAGAAAGACAGGGAGACACGAGTGAGAGAGGGAGAGAAGGGTAAGAGAGAGATAGGGGGAGACACAAAGATAGTGGAGGGGAGAGATAGTGACAAGGTTGGAGGGAAGATAGAGAGGGGGGGATAAAGTGACAAGGTTAGAGGTGAGAGAGAGAGTGGAGAGATATAATGAAAAGGTTAGAGGGCAGAGGGAGAGAAAGGTGGGGGGAGAGAGAGGGAGGTAGGAGGGAAAGGGAGGAAGGGGAAGGAATGGAGAGAGGACTTGAGAGAGAATATGAGAGAGGAAGGGACATAGAGATGGAGTTGGAGGGGTAGAGAGGGAGTGAAGGAGAAGGACATATTGAGAGGAAAGTGGAGAGAGAGAGAGAGACGGAGTGACAAGGGGGGGATGGAGAGAGAGTGTGTATGTTTTGGGGTGAGATAGAGAGCCAAATAAGGAGAGATGGAAGGAAGGTGGGAGAGAGGGAGCGAGATAGTGACAGAGTTGGAGGGTGAAAAGAGAGGGGGGAGATAGAGTGAAGTGGGAGAGAAAGGGATAGAGAGGAAGGAAGTGACAGAGAGGACGCAATAGAGATGAGAGGGGGAGGAAGAGAGAGGGAGTTGGAGGTGGAGAGAGGTAGGTAATAAGAAAGACATAAAGAGTTAAAAGTGGGGAGAGAGAGAGAGAGAGAGAGAGAGGGAGTGATAAGGCAAAGAGAGAGAGGGAGAGAGGAGAGCAAGAGGGAAGAGAAACAAAAGGGGGAGAGAGGGAGAGGGAGAGTAAGAGGGAGGGAGAGATAGATAGATATGGATAAAGAGTGTATATTCTTTGGGGGTGATATATAGAGACAAAGGAGAGGTAGAGGGAAATAGAGATATAGATGCGAGTTGAAGAGAGAGAAGAAGAAAGATATAAAGAGAGGGAGGAGGGAGAGAGGGAGAGATAGATATATAAAGAGAGAGCGTGTGTGTTTGAGGGGGGTGAGATAGAGAGAAAAAGAGGGAGATATGAAGGGAGATATAGATATAGGTGAAAGGGGAGAGAGGGAAGAATATTTCTTGCACAAGATGTATGGATTTCAATGTATATGATGACTTATAATCTTATTTGATTGCTTGCACTAGATGAATTGATTTCAGTGTAGATCTTGATTTCTAATTATATTTGATTGTTTGCACTAGATGCATTTATTTTAGTGTAGATATTTATTTCTAATCATATTATATTTATTGCTATAGATGCATTGATTTAAGTGTAGATGATGATTTCTAATCCTATTTGATTGCTTGCACTAGATCCATCGATTTTAGTTTAGATGTTGATTTCTAATTATATTTGATTGCTTGCACTAGATGCATTGATTTCAGTGTAGATGTTGATTTCCAATCTTATTTGATTGCTTGCATTAGACACATTAATTTCAATGTAGATGTTGTTTTCTAACCCTATTTAATTACTCAAGTTAGATGGATTGGATGTTGTTAATCTTTAGACTTTAAATTATTAAAAATATTTTTGGATATTAGATGGAGGGGAGAGAGGGGAAGAATATTTCTTGCACTAGATACATTTATTTCACTGTAGATGATGCTTTATGTTTTCTTAGAATTCTATTCAATTATTTGGACTAGATGGATTGCTTTTAGTGTAGATGTTGATTTCTAATCCTATTTGATTGATTATTTGAGATGCATTGTTTTCACTATATATGTTGATTTCTAATCATTTTTATTTCATTTATTTTAGTGTAGACTTGGATTTCTAATCATATTTGATTTCTTTCACTCAATGCATTAGATTTTTTTAACATTGACATTGTAGATTATTGAGAAACAATATTTTCAAGATATATAGTAATACCTAAAAAGACACTATTAACAATTAATTAGTTGTCAAAAGTCATAATACCTAGAATTAAAATGAAATAGATGTGTAGAATCAATCCTCCCCCAAAGTGAAAATTAATCCTTGATAAGATGTCTCCCTTCTACATCGCCAACTAATTACTAATATAAAATTACATATATATTCAAAATTACTAATACATAATTGCATATAGTAATGTATTCATACATTTATAAGAGGAAAATATATATTTATAAACATTCAAAACAAAACAAAATATTCTTGAAGGACATGTGACAATTGTTTGGAGAAAAAAATAATGCAAAGAATTTATAATTCTAGCCACTCATTAAAATAATTCAAAAATACATTATTTCATGACTTTGTTGAATAGATTATGGATAAAAAATCATCAAAATATTATTGAAGGAAATACATTATTTCAGTATAGAAAAAAAGTATTTCAAGAGTAATCTTGACGCAATAAATTATTAAAACTACTCTTCAAGGTATATTTACTAATACTCTTCAAACATATACATAATAATGATAATCTAAAAATGTAAGAGTGTTGCCAGCCAGCTTAGATCCATCTAACATTGAATCTATCATGTGCCCAAAGGGATCAAATCCAAGTGCAAACCTTTCCAAGTTCTACACTCCAAATAAAAGGTTTTCACTTAGATGAATCTAAACTAATAATATAGGTGAAAAAGCTGTGAAGAAGATCATTTCATAATCAACCCATAGTAATGTGAAACTCAAATCCAACGAGAAACTCATGAATCAAATTATAGTGGTAACTTAGTTTTAGTACACCTGTAATCCAATTGCCATATCAGTTTTTTGAATAATGGATTGGAATGAGATCATGTTTTATTCTAATATGGAGTATTGCTAGTCATTTCTACTTATTAGCTTGAATTTTATATCATGTGATAACTATTGTTTACAAGAAAAAACAAATAACTGAACCCTCAGACACTCTCAGAATATCCTCGTGTCTATGTGTGACTCTAGATTCAACTGTGCACGAAAGAGTGAGAAAGGATTTCAGTTACAAGAATATAGAACTGTCTCCCCTGTTATATAGTATTTAGCTTTTCCTGTAGAGGTGTTTTTTTAATGAAAATAATAATGAATGGTTTGAAAAGCATGCGCATCTTTATGCAATTCCAGCCTTTTACTTTGTACAATTTTGTAGTAAGATTAAGTTGCAGAAAAATTTCTTTTGTTAAGCCATATGAAACTAAGCCATAATCGAAAAGGAATGGCATATCTAGTCAGCATACTCATATGTTTATGTAGGTTGGATCAACATTATCTCATGTTTATAATGTTGGATCAACATTATCACTACTCAATGTCTATAATAATTTTTTTTTTTAATAAAATTATTTTATATTGAAATAAAAAACACTAAATTTATGAAGTCAAATCAATAAGTATTGTAAAATATAAATTATTTAAGAAATTATTGATCTTTTAAATAATTGTGATATCTTATTGCATAGACCTCGTTAAAGACAAGGAATCATAAGGAGATGTGGCTGAAGACTATGGAATTACAGTGATTTTTCCAAATTGCTAATCCTATGGGCAGAATAAAGAAGGACTGTGGTTGTTGAGATGTTAATAATACTATCGGTTAGTTGTCAATTAGGTATTATCACATTTGATTATGTTGTCTCAATTTAGTTTTACTTGAGTTAGATGTGATCTTTTACTAGATATTTATTATTAATGTTTACACTAGATAGTTATTATTAATATTTACCATATAACTTAGTTAGGTATTGAGAATATTGAGAAGAACTATCTTTGCTCCACCTTTCAGTTTCAACATAACAGCAAGCAAATATCATAGTAGTTTGCATAAGACTCCTTGTGACAGCAGCAACGTGAGCTAAGTGAAAGAAGTAGAGAGAGCGCAAAACTATTTGAGTGAGAAGAATACAAGCCCAGATTTTTTTTGTTCTTTTGGTTAAAGCTATGACGCGTCGTGCTAATACTGGTCAGAGTGTTACAACACAGGAAATCTCAGCATAGAACTGAGTTAGAAGTCGCAAACTTGCTAAATTTCAAAAGCACACGAATTTCTTGTGTATTGTGTGAGTTAGATCACTAACACACGCCTTCATGGTCGACAAAAGAGTTAGCACACGGTCTCACCACCCGTCCCACCGCGTTAGCAAAAGTCAAACGAGCTTCACGAGTTATGTGAAGAGGCACGAGATTCAAGTTTTTTTTACGAGGTCACGAGGTATCTCTATTGTTTTTAGGCCCTTCAATTCAAAAAAAGTTCAAGTAGTTCATAAAAGACTTTATTATAAACCTTATGATATGCCTTTAAAGGATTTTTTTTAAAAACCTCGTGAGATTATGAGGTATGAGTGAAGGGTTTGTTATTTTTTTAAATAAAAACTTAGAAAGGAAAATGATTTTTTGAGTGTTTTTTTAAATAAAAATTTGGAAAGGCTCATATATTGTATTAAAAAAATGGTTTTTTCCAGGGATTTGGTACATACTTCTACTTTTTTTTGGCAAAAATTATGAGTTTTGGTTTTTGAGAATGAAGATGTTCATGCAAGCCCAAAAGTGTTGGGATACAATTTAGACTACATATGTAGAGACCACTCAAGAAGCATGGGCATCCATGACTAATAATCAAAGTAATGCAATGATTCAACTGAGAAAGAAAGAACACATAGCCAAAACACTCTCCTTTCTACAAAATAACTCGCAACACATGAAGTTGGGGAAATCTTGAATGTTGTGTATGAAGGTAATTATACAGTGAAGATATTGAAATTACACACATTGAGATCACACTTCGAAACCCTAAAGATGATTGGCACATAAAATGTGGATTAGTTCATGACTAGAGTCATGGGAATAGTCAATCACATCAAGCTCATTGGTGAAACCATTTCAGATGAGAAAATTGTCGAGAAAGTCCTTCCAAGTTTGCCCAAGAAATATAACATGATTGTAACACCCATTCTAAAATCCAAAGATCTTACAACTTTATCAGTATAACAGTTGAGTGGATCGCTTCTCACACACAAACCAAGACTCAACTTAACAGAAGATTCCATGGAACAAGATTTCAAAGCACAAATTTCTTTTTGCAGAGAACATAGAGGCTAAAACTAGCAAGGCAGAGCTCAAAGTAGAGGTAGATCAAAACATCATCATGCACGAGAACAATGGAGACCTCCACAAAACCAAACTCAAAGAAGCAGACCTTGGAGAAATTATAATGTCCACTATTATTACTGCAAGAAATTTGGGCATTATGAACATGAGTGCAAAAAGAAACAGTTAGATGAGCACAAAGGCAATGTCCATCTCTCCAACAATGAAGGAGAATCCTCTAAAACAATGTTTCTTTCATGCAATCTTTATGAAGATACCCACAACAAGGATCTTTGGTTGCTGGACAATAGTTGCAGCAATCATATGACACATAACAAAAATTTTCTTTCTTATGTTAATGCTTCCATAACATGAGAAATTGCTCTTTGAGATCCCTCTTGCATTAAAGCTAAAAGGTAATGTTCCTATTCTTACTAAACAAAATGAGGAGAAATACATTTTAGATAAAGGAGGAAAGACATGTTATAGAGTTTTGTGAACCCAACTTTTCGGACTACCAAGTGAGCCCATCATGAGG